>JAGFPH010001920.1:44120-73938 GCA_018207615.1 Philaenus spumarius
AACTGCTTCGCTTGTACGGAATTTAAAATACGCGAATAATTTGCGCAATTTAATTCGTTTTGGAATTTTAAAATATTTAATTTGTTAGTATTAGTTAAATATGTGTTGTTAAAGTTTAGAAATCATTATTAGAGTTTGCCATTTGTTTACGTTTTATTTTTCTCGAAAACGTTTTGAATAAATTAAAGGAATGTCATTTATAGTATAATATTGTGTTATTTTAATACAATTTTAGGGCAATTTCCACAGTAATTAAAACAAGATGTAATTCAGCCACTTATTGTGGGTAGTCGTCTGTGCATCTATAAATTAAATATAGGCCTACTTATACCAAATACATTAATTGCTAAATGTTGTGGTAAAATTTTTAACAAAAAGTAACGTTATAGTTTTTATTTTTCAGCGTTAGTGCGGTTTACTTATTGGTGGGAGTTTTGAGTATCACTGTATTTATTTCTAGAGGATTATTTTCTCAATATTTGAACTGTCAACTTTAAATAAAATTATTAGTTTTTGTTAGATAATCTTATATGCTTCGGTTTGTAGCAAAATGGTTTGAAAACAAAATACATATGATATTTGTAATTATAAAACAAAATAAAAGAAGTAGGCCTATCTTTTGTATTTTCCGTCAACTTAAATTTTTTTTAGCAACTTAGAATAACAAACTTCAACCAAAAAAGTTAATAGCGATCATTTTTTTTTTTTATTGTTATAGAATATTTAAATTATTGTTTTTATTGTGTATTCTTTGTTTTCAGTTTCTACAATATTCAGTATTGAGGATCGGCTTCCATTGTGTCGTGAAATATGTCTGAACAAAAGATAACAATCAGCTTCCTGCAAAATTTAATTCAAGAAAGTATACCTGACGTCACTATAACATCATTTGAGGTTTGTTTCCCCTCATCACTATCTTTTTCCGTTTTTTTATCATAAATATTTCTATGTAATAATTCATATTTATTGTTGTGCCTAGTGGACCCGGCAATGCTTTGCTATTGCTTGATTTAATTTGAATTGTTAACCCGTTTCATTACTTTGACGCAAGTAATAGAATTGTAAATGGTTTTTATATCACTTAAGAATAATATTACACAAATTTAGCTTTATAGTTCGCAGGAAGTTAGTGCAATATATTTTTATTGTATAGGGGCAACTACCCTATTTTAATCTGTTTGTAGTGACCATATTCTCTAAACAATCCTGGTAACAATATGTATAATATTGTGAAATTTGTTGGGCAGTTTTTGAGCGTATAGAAAAGTCAGTGTATGGGTTATTATTTAATTTTAAGAGTAGTTATTCTATTTCATCCCTTTGACATAACTAAACAAATTGCAAATAGTTTTTATATCACTTCAATGTAATATATTACATAATTGTAGCTTTATTGCTTGTAGGAAGTTAGCTCAATTTGTATTTATTTCATAAGAGCAGCAACCCCATTTCAACCCATTAAACTGTAGTAATTGTAACGTCTAAACAGTCCTGGTAATAATATGGATAAACTGTGAAATTTTTAGATAATTTTTATATATTTAGATAGATTAAAGCTTAACTAACATCACTATTATTTTCTTATTTTATATTTACAAATTCTTTTGAATTAACAATTTTGGATTTGGGTTTTTACTAGTAGAATAGTATACTTCAGCCGCGTGTGCAGTTCGTCAAATGACGAAACCGACTTTCTTAAATAATTGAAAAATGTTTCTTCTTTTGAGGAACACAGTGTAGAATGCTCCAAAATCTTTTCTTCTTTTATTTATTGATTGGATAAACCCAAATAAGTATATTTTTTTGTTTCCTTTTCAATCGGCGACGGAATAACAATAAAGCGAGAGTTGCTCTCTGCCCATATCAATAAAACATTAAAAGAAATAATATATTACATAACACACTTCGTGATTGATGAACTAGACACTTCAGTTTAATGAATTCCAGTATTTTAGACGGCGCTGCGTCGGAAATTTTACCGCCTGCACACTTTAAATTTTATGATAATCCGCAGCCGACAAAAAACGCCGTGTGTTCCGGTCCTATGGGGTTAGAAGCAGCGCACGGAAAGATTTGACGGGAGATGAGTCATGGTTGCTATTCTAAATTATTCTAAAATGGGCCTAAATCACAATTATTATTAGAAGTCGAAAAGCATATACCTATATCATTTTAAAATACTTTTGCTAAGCCTAAAACGTGTTATTTTGCATCTTAATTTTTACAAACTGTCCATACACCCGCCCCCCCTCCGGTTGTTGTAACCCCCTCCATACGACCGTCCTGGTTACGCCTATGACATTATACCAAAAGTACTTAAAATTGATTACACAGAAGTATGTCAAAAACATTATTCAATATATTTTTCTTGGACAAAGTAATATACCCTACTATCCCGCATTTAAAATAATTAGAATGTTGTTGGAAACATATTTTACCTGTCAATCAAGTATTGAAGATCAAGCATCATGTGTAATATGTGCTGTATTTACTCAAAATGTCTAACTTGTAAACGGCTTCTCCTGCTAAGACCTTATACATAAATGTTTTCTTTTAGAGTTTCAGTATTAGACTTAAAAAATACTGCATCACTAACTGCAAGGAAAGTCTCAAACATAGGATAATCCATTGACCATTGTAAACCAAATGCAATTATATTATTAAGCTTATAATGATATTATTATGTGTTATAAGCAGGGCTGCATTAAGGGCGGAGCGGTTCGATCAATCGCTCCAGGGCCCTGCTACCAGGGGACCCCAAACTTTTTAAAAACTACTAAAAAAACATTTCAACGTAAAAGTTTAAAGAAATTACATGAGTCACTCCTGTAAACATTTTTTTTAATGTTGAGATGGGACCCTATCATAAAGATATTGTAACATTTTTTCATTATGAGAACCCTAAATTATCTGTAATTATAATATACTAATAACTAATTGAGTTAAAAGTTCTAAAAACTAAATAAAAATATTACTGAGTATAGTACATTTTTTTACAAAACTTTTTATTAAGACTTTTTTTTTAATGGGGCCCTTTCCCCCCCCCCCCCCAGCTACAGGGCCTTAATCCTGGCCTGGTTATAATGCAAAACTATTATATTACATTGTAAAACTATTACAGCTGCCACCATCTTCTTTTATCAAAAACTATATACTTTCTTCTAATTACCCGCTAAAAAAATCTACAAAATAATGAAGCCGTATTATGTGATTAGAATCCTAATAAGTTGTGTTTACCATCCCTACTGGTTTAAATGCTCTGCATTGTCTAAATACATTTGTTTATATTAATTAGAACAGATGGTTCATTTTTGTTCCTTATTGTTTTAGGTACACACAGGTTCAGATAGAGGTGACAATTATACTTCCATGTTATATCGAGTCTTCATGAACGGCTGCACTCCGAATGACGAAAACTGGAATCTTTCCGTTATATACAAGTGCCTTCCCGATAGTCAGGCAAGAAGAGACGCGTTTAAATCCGAAACACTCTTCTGCAATGAAGTTGCGTTCTATACAAAGGCACTTCCTGCGCTGCTGAAGTTTCAGGTTTGTTATCCTTTAAAATTATGTGCTCAGTTTAGTAGCGGATTTTATAAAAATTAGACATTGCGCACCCACTAATGAATTGAGATAACTTTTGTAGAACGAATAAAATTACTTTTAGTTCTAGACATAGAAAACTTGTGGTAGTAAAAATATTACACTGTTGTAAAAAAGGAAAGTTCATGAATCCGTTGATCCAAATTGAAATACACAGAAGTTTTAAACATGACAATAATTTGTTATTGAATGAAAAACTTAACTTCCACTCCAAAACATAGAGTGACCGCAACTTTACGGGGTTATTTGTCAGTTAACAAACAAGCAAATAATACAATATAACATTTGTCCTTTCTCACTCTGTTTTCTGTCTATCTGTCTGTATGTGATTTTTACAAATAGGCCCTACCTTAATTTCTCAGAAACAGTTTAAGGTATAATCATGAAAATGTGTATGAACATTCATATAAATAGGGTACATTTTACTTTAAAAATGTATTTTCCTGCAACAATGTTTCAATGTGGCAGCAGTTGAAAATTTTCACAGTCTTAAATATCTAGAAAACTATACATTTTACAAAAAAAAAAAAAAAAATTATAAGGCATCAAATGTTTAGACTATTTAAGACATATCCAACAATATATGGTTTTTCACAAAGATAACTCAAATTTAGTGGTCGAATGTGGGGCTACATTCTGGTGCTGAAGGTGGTCGTATTAATTAAATAGTAATAAAAAAAATTGTGTGCTTAAGACCACACAGGAGAAGTGCGTAAACTTCTATGGCGATATTCTGATGATTATAAAATATATTATGGAAATTATTTTGTGTTATTAAGCTGGACATTTGAATCAACCTGTTTATCTGTTATTTTATTCAATTGGTTGCTATGGTAACAAATGTAAATACATTCAAGAAACATGTGTTTATTCACCAGTCTAGGCCTAACCTAAAATTATTAAAGATTATACGTTCGAATCAACTGTTTTATCTGTTATTTTATTGGTTGCTATGGTAATTAATGTAAATACATTCAAGTAACATGTGTTGGTTCTTTTGTCTAGACCTAACCTAAAATTATTTTGTGTGTTTAATTTTATATGTAGCCTATTTCTGATGCATTATTATATAAAAATACTTCATCATTTAAACTTTATACATGTGTACTATACCCGGGTGTCCCACGAAGACGTCCCTATTTTTGAATTAATATATTAGATGCACCGAACACTCTACAAACCTGAAACTCAACAGTCCTAACATACACATATGTAAAAGAAATACACCTGAGTATCAGTTAATTCTGACACATTAGGTCAAAATGGCGGGATATCAAAGAAATAGTACCTTTTCGTTAAAATAGTTTTATTTGCTTAAGTGTTACAACATAATTATTGAACATTGATTATTATTATAATTATTGAACGTCTGTCAGGATCATCTTCAAGCAGTCGGTGAACTAAATGAGTTTTATAATGTTTGATTTTGTTCTTTTTGGCATACCTTTGGACAAATGACTTCGGTATCCCTGTAGCAGATTCCACCTTTCTTACTGAATTAGGCGTATTTGGAGATACCATGAAAGCAACACATATGATTTCTTCATTTTCTATGTTGGAGGATCTATGGTATTTTTTTTTTTTGTATTGACCCCGTTTCTAGTAGGATAGTTTTCCACTTACGAATAGATTTCCTTGACGGTGGAACTACACCTGGGTACCTTTCCCTAAAACACCTTATTGCTTCATAATCATTTTCAAAGGCAATAGCCCAGGAACAACATTTCACTTTTTGCTCAGTTGAAAACGGCATGATACATAAGACACTTTACAATGCAACTTAATAACAAATGCCAATGTTTATTACCAAATATGTTCATTGTTGTGGATACACGCAGTCAGCTGATAGATTTAAAATAGTCTAACAGCTGTAGCTGTTCCTATTCTAAATAAAAGTAAGTTTACCCTTAAAATATGATTGCTGATTTTTTGTTTTTCCGCCATTTTGTTTGGATCATTCAGAATTTACTGATACTCAGGGGTATTTCTTTTACATATGTGTTAGTCACGACTGTAGAATTTCAAATCTGTAGCGCGCTCTATACGTCTGTCATATCAATTCAAAAATAGGGACCTCTTCGTGGGACACCCGGTATATAGTAGAGCGTTTCACAATAGATAGTTTCAGAAAATGCGTGACATTAAAATCCGATTCACCTACCAGCCCACATAGCGCCGAGGTGCTCCTATAGAATAAGCCTAGACGTAGGACAATCTACCCAACTCAAATATATTTAGTGCGCCAAGGTGTGCCTATAGAAGTTTACACTTCAAAAACCCTTCTATGTTGAACAATTGTTGGCAATTTTATTAAAAGTAGCAAATAATTGTAAAACAAGTTTTTATTCGGATTTAGGCCTATTAGCCTATTTTGTATGCCTCACAATTATGTCAGTCAAAAACATTCATAACCTCCCTAAAGTTAGCATAAAATACTGGTAGTTTGGTTTTTTGCATGTCTAAAACAAACAAAAATGTTGAAGTAGGCCTAGATACAGGCCTAAAAATTGACCAAGAATTGAATACTCTACTGTCAATCATTATTTGTGTGGCAGCACATTAGGCCTAAATGTATCTTGCAATTTCTTTTAACTTTAATATATTACACTAATACCTACAAAATATTCAGTTCATTATTATATTTCTATAAAAATTGTTTCCTCTCAACAAAACTTTAAAATTAATTAATTGTAAAACATTTATTCCAAAAATTATCTCCCCCAAAATGTTAAAAAATTTTAAGAGTTTTTAGTGCTAGTTTTGCTGTAATTAAGTCTATAAATCAACAGAAATTGGTTTAACAATTAATAAACCTTTATTTTTAAAAGTAGGAAAAAATAGGCCTACCGCGATGGCAACTTTATGATTAAATAATATTTTTTCTAAAAATGTTGATCAGATCTTACTAATATATAGTTTATTATAGGTAGCAGCACCTTACAAGATAAATATTTGCATATTAACATTATTGTTATTAATTGATTAGAATACAATAATGTGCAAAACAGTCTGTTAAAATAAATAACAGTTTATAATTTAAATAGATAGCAGCACTTACTGGACTAGAGCATAATTATTAAACATAGTTTAAAATTTAACATACTTGGGGGCAGCACCTTACGGGACAACAATTTAACATTAATTTTATCGATTAAAATACAGGAATGCGTCAAACAAACGATTAAAATAAATAATAGTTTATAATTTAAATTTAGATAGCAGCACTTACCGGACTAGAGCAAAATTATTATAAATAGTTTCAAATTTCCTAATAGGAGGCAGCACCTTACGGATTCATGAAGCTGCAGCCTAGATGCGCATTTACTTTTCTGTTTCATTACAATTTTGAACAGTGAGACGGAACAAACTTTCCTAAAAAAAAAGTGCCGCCTCGCTGAGGAAATATCGATAACTGTTTTTGCAAATTTATTTCACTATTTCTAATAGAAGTTTTGATCAAGTAGCAACGTACTGTAGTTAGAAGCTTGTCACTTAGTAGTTCTAATGTTTTCCGCTAGAATACATGCACTGTGCAAAATTTGGTTAATACAGGAATGCGTCAAACAAACGATTAAAATAAATAATAGTTTATAATTTAAATTTAGATAGCAGCACTTACCGGACTAGAACAAGATTATTATAAATAGTTTCAAATTTCCTAATAGGAGGCAGCACCTTACGGATTCATGATGCTGCAGTTTAGATGCGCATTTACACCACAGTACCAATGAATACTTAAATACATTTAAGTATTCATTGACAGTACCTCTAATTCGGATTGAGGTCTCCACGAAACGCATTTTTCCGCCTAAAAAAAAAAAAAAAAAAAAAAACTTTTCTGTTTCATTACAATTTTAAACAGTGAGACGGAACAAACTTTCCTAAAAAAAAGTGCCGCCTCGCTGAGGAAATATCGATGAACTATTTTGCAAATAGTTGTTACTTAAATTACTAGAAACGCTGTTGAACTGTATTTCTAACTTAATTGAAGTAAAAGTTTCGGAACTGTCCCGTAATGTGCTGCTACCTGGAAACTTTTAGATAAACTCTGTTGTAACTAGTAACTAATGACTACAATTAATTATTTATTTATGTTAATTGCTTACAAATTTTAATCAAATATAGGTTATTTTAAGGTGATAATTTCAAAAACAACATACTTTGTTATTGTTACAGTGAATTTGTTAACCATAAATACTTTGGATGGATTTATTTGCTACCAAGTATAAATAGCCTACATTAAATATTAACTAACATGTTCTTTTTTATATCTGTTTGATTGTTTTTTACAGGCCTATGTTGTTATTTTTGTAATACAAAATACTGAGCAATATCATATGTGTTAAATGTCATTATTGTATTTTTCAAGTTATATAAATGAATTATTATTATTATTGGTCCTATGAATGTATACTCCGTCTGTCTGTCCAGCATATCAAAATCCCTTTTATTTATTTAATCTTTGAATTAAACATTCCTTTGTCAAATTAATGGCTGTTTACATTTGCAAATCACTTAGCCTAAATACCTATATTTTGTTGAAGTTGATATTTTAAAGGATATAATCTCAAATTTATTACATACCGTAGTTCAAAGTTTATCGTAATATTTCCCAGACAATTAGGCCTAAACCAATAAATATAAAATTGGTATAGTGGTTCATCTATACTGTAGATTACTAAAGGCATTTTCTGTAAAGATGAATTTTTAAGTCATGAAATTGTTCACATTTGGGAGGGTGACTACCAGTGGAGGAGGGCGATGGTGGAAAAAACAGCAGCTCGAGGTCCTGCATGAGCACTAGCAGAATTCCAATGTGCATCCTGGCTAAAGTTTCACATCTTAAGAATTCATCTATAGGCCTCCACAACCAGCTATTAGGCTACTATACTTTCGTACTGGCAAGGTCTGAGGCCTTCTGGAAAATTAACTGTATGATTCTCTCAGATAAGATATTTTTATTGTAAGGATAAAGTCCATTTTGGGGCCTATTGGTATAATAAAAAGGACTTTAAAATATGCTTTGAACGAATTGCTTTCCTTTCTGTGGTGGGAAGGGTAAGTACATCGTTTTAGGTAATACAGCACGGACTGTTTATACGAATTGCCTGGCTGTAAGACAAATCAGACAAAACTAAATTACAACATATTTATTTCATTTATTTATTCATTTAATACAGCACATATAGGACAAACAGCCAATGCCAGATGGCATGGCATGTCAATGCAATACAAAATATTACAGTACACAAACCTTCAATAACAAACTTAAAAAAATTAACACTACAATACCAAAGTTTAAAAATACAGACTACAATTTTTTAACAGAAACTACACCTCCAAAAATGTCACAGGCAATTTCTGCAACATAAATTCTGAATGTTTGAATAAAAATAGTTTTGCAACAGATATGTTGTCAACACCTTTTTAAGTTTTCAATGTTCTTGTCGAGTATGTCCATGTTCGGTTTTACAAAGAAATTTACAATAGTTTGCTTTAACAAAACATAGTACATTCAATATTTATATTTAGGGCAGGGGCAGTATTCCATGCTTTTTAATATGTGGTTTACAAGAGTCATAGCATTTTACATTGAAAATAATAATCCTAACATTTTGTTTCTGAATTTGAAATATTCTTTTACTATATATTGAATCTCCCCAGAATATAATCACATAAGAGAGCCGGGAATAAACATAGACATAGTAGATCATCATATATGGTTGTAGCCTTATCTGTAACTCTCCTTATGGTCAGTAAGATTACAAAATAAGCTTTATTTCCAGTTACATAACTTAACCTTCAAAATATGATTTTGCCACAAGAGAGGGTATTATCAACTAGGTACTAACCCTTAAGGTACGAACAGAACAAGTGGGTGGAGGTGGAAGTCGCGGTCGATGTCGACATCCATGTAAAACAAACACATTGTAGTGAATGGAAGAGAACAGAGCAAGTAAGTCGCGGTGGAGGTTTAGCGCGATGCCATCCAGGAGGTTTACATCGATGTTTTGATCTATTGCGCGGTCTACAAGGATGCTTCCCTGTGATTGGTGCGTTCAAGGCCAAATTGCCATCTTATTTAAACAATTTATTAATTTTATTCAGTCAAAAGAACAATACTAAAATATAATATACATTTAACCAAATATTTATTATTTCACAAAATAGTAGTTACCTAGTAGTTACCACCAACTTTTCTTCTGATTCAATTGGAGTTCGATGAAAGTTGTGGTGAGAAACGGAGCAATCCAAATAGGGAATAGTTGTTTCTAATAAGTACGAGAATGTCTCGGGCGTCATCTATACTTATAAAAGCCAAATACCATTGACTCATCACAGTTTCTCCAAAACTACGAGACCTACAAACATGAAATTTGGCACTAATACTCTTTATAGGCTCTAGACGCGCACTAAGAAAGTGTTTCCGAAAATTCGAAATTTTAGGAGGGTTTGGGGGGGGTCAAAGTTACAAAATCACGATTTCTCTAAACTTACCGAACGGATTGGAATGAAATTTGGTATGTAGCTTCCCCTAGGGCCACAGGTGCTCGCTAAGAAAGTTTTTCAAAAAATTCGAAATTTTAGGGGAGGTTTGGGGGGTCAAGTTACTACAAAAAACCATCGAATGGATTGGAATGAAATTTGGTATGTAGCTTCCTCTAGGTACTCGCTAAGAACGGGTTTTAAAAAATTCGAAATTTTAGGGGTGTTTGGGGGGTCAAAGTTACTAAAAAGAAACACCGAACGGATTGGAATGAAATTTATTTTGTAGCTTCTTCTAGGACCCTAGGTGCTCGCTAACAAAGAGTTTTTTTTTAAATATAAATTTTTGGGGGGTCAAAGTTATTAAAAATTCCCATAAGAAATACATAGTGTAATATATTTATTGATATAATGTATTTTTTGTTAATATACATTTAACTTTGATTTGTCTATCCGTGCAAAGCCGGGTCAGGCCAGCTAGTTCTCATATACGAATGAAATCGTCCGGATCATTTTTCAGTTCGAGGAAAAGATGATGGTATTCCCCTAAACGGCTTCTTTTCGAATTTATTGGATGCACTGAAAACCGTCTGTTGTGTATATTACCTATCAGCCACCACTTGGTGACAGCTGACATTTCATCACTATCATCACTTGACTCACGCAACATCGCAGAAACACAATCTTCTTGTCATTCAAATTTAATCAAACTACTTCACTTGACAGTGGTCCTAGCTTGACTGAGCAGAGCAGGTAACCTCCTTGCTATGTGCTGTCGACATCGACCGCGACTTAACTAGTAGCATCCACCGCGACCCACTTGTTCTGTTCGTACCCTTAGAGTTTTACAGAGTTGGTATTGTTAGAGTAAATATTCATCACCATCAAATTTAGGCCTACTTTACAGTTTTATCAGTCATTGTGTGGTTTCCATTCGGAATACATTAAATGAACTATTACATAGTTTATTAATATAGAGCTGTGACATGTCTTGGCGCTTATTCATGGCTTATTTTCTCCAAGAAAAATTTTACAAATTTCTTTAAAAATATATAGTTTAATACATAAATTTATCTAATGTAGAGGCCTATATGTTTACCAAGTTTGGTTAATATATGAGTAAGTATTTTGTTCATGACAAAGTCTTTAAAAAAGGCATTTTATTCCGTGTGAAGGCATTTTCAACTTATTGTGTATATTTAAAGTTAATTTTCTCCAAAAAGCATTCTACAAATTTCTTTAAAAAGTTATATATTATACCTACAGTACATGTTTACCAAGTTAATGAGCATTTATTATCTAAAAAACAACACTAGTTTCTCTACATGAGTTTGTTTAATGGATATTTAAGCTTAATATTCTGAATCATTTCCAGTCACGTGGTCTGTTTTCGGATCATTACTTAAATGCATGTTTTACATGTTTCTCAGACCCCCTTCATACACCCTAATGATATGAAATTATCTCATGAATCATATGTCAGATTGTTTAATTTATGTTGGCAACTTTGGCTAATGTCAATTTGGGTTAAAACGTTTCTCACAGGTGACTCTTTGGACCGTGTGTTAATAAGATTGAGCTTACACGGTTAATTTGGGCTGGAAATGGTTAAGCAGTCAAATAATTATTTAAAATTTGTTTATAGTACATAAACTTATCTTAACTTTAGGTTTATACTATAGTTTCTAAGCTGTTTGATTCCACAGTTGTTAGATTCCTGTATGTTCATAGAACACATTTATGAATTAGTATGAAATTCAGTAAAAATTTACAATTTCTAAATAACCGATTCAATAACATTATTTTTATATTATGTTATGTGTGTTTTTAGAGTTCCCAAGGAGTGACTGATGTATTTGGATCGGTGCCTAAGTGCTATCTAGCCAGTAGAGATCTGTTGGTCCTTGAAGACTTAAAAACAAGAGGGTTCTCTATGACAGATCGTAAGACTGGTCTTGATTTCAAACACTGTTCAGCTGCTTTGAGGTAGGTAATCTCTGTGATTAGTCTTGTTCAAATTTTAACGATATCGGTTGTGTTTTAGGTTTTTTCTAACGTGATACATAACAACAGTATGTTAAATTACAACTCACACATAAATAATAATAATATTAATGTCATAGCACCGTACATAACGTACAACTTAACCGTACAAATTAAATCAACTAGTGTTCCAGGCAATGCTTTGTCGTTGCTTGATTTTAGTATATATTTACATTAAGAAACACAATTAAATTAAAACAACACAATTAAAAAATAAATGTAAACACAATAGCAGTAGTTATAAATAGAAATATTTAGTTTCTTAAGACAGCTGTGAGATTACTTTAGAAAACACATGTAACAAACACACAGTAAAATATTTATTCCATAAGATATAAATGGGAAGTTTGATGCCCAAGGGGGCAGAGCTCTAGTGATTGAGGAAAAAACAAATGACTTTTGGAACATCTTGAGAAAAATCCCTTTAATTTGACATACCAATCGTCAAAATAGGATGATAAATAAAAATGTGGCTGAGCTCACAAAAATTCCTTAGGTAATTAAGAAGTAAGATTATTGTGGTGTAGGGAACATCAAGGAAATTCCCATTCTGGCATTTACAATAGCGCAAATCTTCGCACCATATTTTGCTACTTTCTTGGCTACATGCCCTGCACATTCTATCAAACGTTCTACATTCTCCAAAACATTAACTATTTATCTATATAATAAAAATGAATTGCTGTTTCTTTGAAATCGCATCAATTGAGAATGGCTGGACCAATTTGGCTATTTTTTGTTTTACAATGTTCGTAATAGTCCGAACTAGGTTTTTATGGAAAGAAAAATTTTAAAAGTTTCCCGAAAAAGTTTCAAATCTCAATACCATAACTCACAAAAACAGCTGTTCTAATAAAATGCTTGGCTACACATGTTTGTTTACATTCATTACCATAGCAACTTTACTTAGCATTTATAATCATTTTATTATTCTTCAAAACCAATAGATTTTTTAGACTG
Source organism: Philaenus spumarius (assembly GCA_018207615.1). Taxonomy (NCBI): domain Eukaryota; kingdom Metazoa; phylum Arthropoda; class Insecta; order Hemiptera; family Aphrophoridae; genus Philaenus; species Philaenus spumarius. The sequence goes on from JAGFPH010001920.1 coordinate 57,213, forward strand.
ACCAACTTAAAGCAAACAAAAACAAAAATCAACTATATTTTAATTCAATTCAAACATTGATTGTTACATATTATATATAAAACAGCTGATTTGGATCAAAAACTGAACATAATTTTTAAGTTAGGCCTACAATAGACCAAAATATGTTTATTTGCAACCAATTGGGCTAATTTAGAATCAGGTTTTTACAATTTTTCACAACTGTTTTTTTATATTAGGTAAAAGCAAACTAAAGATTTATAATCTATAAATATAAATTTGTGTAGTATATTCTTAAGTGGTATAAAAACCATTTTACAATTCGATTACTTAAGGCTCGGCTTCCTACATTCAAAACGGCGAAGTTGGGTACCAATTTCAATGTTAAATAACCAAAACATACCTTCACTATTAAGCATATTTTTGTGTTATTTTTGTCAAAAAACAAAAGCTGTATTTTTTTTCTTTAAGTAAAATAGATTGTGGGTGTTGATTGCTAAGGTTTTTTGTAATATCTATTTTTGCAACTGAGTAAAAACTTAATAAAGTTTACTATTTTTTACTATTTATATCATACGTTTATGAAAACAATAAAACGGTTTTTGAAAATGTATTCAGCAATCAACATCCGCATATGACAATACTTCAAAATGAAACCAAATTTTTAAATTTATTCCACGAATTAACGGAAAAAAAGACTTATTCTGTAGCATATTGCTCTTATGGGAATCAGATTCAATATGGCAGACAGGGTAGCGCCCCCTTAAGACAAATGTAATGAAATAGAATAACTACCCTTTAAATTAAATCAAGCAATAGCGAAGCATTGCTGGGTCCACTAGTATACAATATAAATGAAATTTGTACTGTGAAAAGAAACAATAGGGTAATCTTTGCCTATGTTATATTATAATATTATCCATTTCACGTCTTTATGTTCTGCTTTTGAAGTGTATTACTAGGTAAGTTAATAAAATCAACGTTGCATTTGATGAATAAACATTCGACAGCTTGCTATCACTATACTACAATCCTGCAGTATTCAAATGATTCTGTGAAGATGCTACAGTACAAATAAATGATTATATTTGTCATTTTAATCAGCTGCCAAGCAATCTTTCATAATAATTAAACTACTCAACTATAAAAACACCTCACCAATGTTTGTTTAATTGAAACTTATGAGAAATTATAAATTAATTTAGAACTGTTTGCATTATTTTCATGCATGTTAGTAAAACATTACGTTATTCAGTTCAATATATTCACTTGGATTATCTTCTAAAACTAACTCTTTTCCAGAAACTTTTTTTATCAGATTAGTTTGGGGTGACGTCTTCTATTGACAGAAGTCAACTTTAGGTTTATTGTGCCCCCTATGTTGTCGCTTTTCGTTGGTTAGAAACCTGTATCCTTTGTGAAGTCAAAGTACATGTCTTCTTCGTCCTCAAGCTAATGGATTCCAAAGCTCTCTCTTTTTGTGCTCCAGCAATGTCCAGCATCTTATTAAAGATGACTTGTATTGTAGATTCTTTACCCTCTTCACAAAGTCAACAGCTTTAGTTGCCGTCCCAAACTCCTACTGTTTTCAGAGGTTTACTGAACTGAACACGCCCAGTTATAAGTGCCTTATGGCACTTTTGATATTTAGGGACTAGGGACTTAGCTTAGTGCTGATTATTCGTTTGCTTTTTGCATGCCCGGCTATTTTGCAACATCTCTGACCAACGCCAGTTGTTCACTAAGCTCACTGCCATGTTGAGGGTGTAGATGCTCCTTTCTTTGGAAGGGTGTCTACCATCTCATCCCCTTGAATACCATACCAAGGTGTCGTAGCACTCATCTCAATTCTACCATGTTTTTGTGGAGAATTGGATAGTGATGAGAGACATTCTTTCACCAGTTTGAAAGTGACTTAGTCAATTTGTTACTTAGATGTACTTAGCACAACGCTTTAAGTGTTGTTTGATACATTTTTCAAAAATATTTATTATTTTTTTGTCAAAAAGTTTAAAAACATTAACAGTTAAACAACAATTACACGTATTCACACATTTATAATCTACCAAACAAACCCATAGGCCTACTACAAAAATTAAATAATCAACTTATTAAACCGGTTAACTCCTTGAAAAGTCTTGAATAATAAATTAATTTACAAAAAAGCAAGGTTATAATCAGTCGTGTATTCGGTTTTATGTAACAGTCAAATATACAGGGTGATTCAGAACTATATGGCAGCTCATTCTATAGCTAAAAATAAGAAAAAAGTTCATATAAACATAAGCCCGAAAACGCTTAATTTTCCAAAAATCCGCAATTTTGCTTTTTTGTACAAAATAATTTGTATCTAGAGATATGTTTGACTGATTGAGTTCAAACTTGGCATGAAGTTTAACCTAACAATGATATATCTCAAGAAAAATAAGCGATTATATCCAATCATGTGTTTCAAAATGGCGGCTGTTTGAAAATTTCAAACCTAAATTATTCAAAAACCGTACATTTTAACAAAAACATTCAAGGCACCTTTTTTGCAGCCCTTTTGATTCCCTATCGGATGCTGTAATTGTCAAAACAATCGGATGAAGGATAATAGCTAAGTTGAAGATAATAACAACATATGTACATACAATATTGGTGTGTTTACTTTGTTGCTATTGGATGCCGGGTTCAACAAATCAATTACTACGCATAATAACTATTATCCTTCATCCGATTGTTTTGACGGAGAGACCATCCGTTGGGGAACTAAAAGGTGTCGACATTTTTTGTTAAAATGTCCGGTTTTTTAGTAATTTAGGTTCAAACAGCCGCCATTTTGAAACGCATGATTGGATATAACCGTTTATTTTTCTTGAGATATATCATTGTCAGGTTAAACTTCATGCCAAGTTAGAACTCAATCAGTCAAACATTTCTCTAGATATATGAATTATTTTGTGCAAGAAACAGAATGGTGGATATCTAGAAAACAAAGCGTTTTCGGGCTTATGTTTGTATGAACTTTTTTCTTATTTTTAGCTATTGAAAGAGCTTCCGAGACATTTCCACATAATTCTGGATCACACTGTATAATAATGTATTGTCACTTGGAGTCATGTATTCAAGGACAACATCTGTAGTTGACACAAAAATATGAAATTTCTAGAAAAATATTAGCGTTTGTTATGATTAACTTGTGTTATACATTTTTTATTATACAAGTGCATATAAACTAATTAGTAAACTTTAAATATAACACAGTACCATGTTAAGTTTTTATCTCATGTGTTTGTAAGGTAATTAGTTGAAAACTTAACTAATCAATGGTTTTTCTAACAAAGGTTCGAATCATTTCGTTTATTTAGTCCTGAACTGAATTCCAAATTGAATTATCTGGGCTACCGTATGTTCAGATCAGTCCAATTCCTTAATTAATCTGTATAATTTGAGAGTGATTCGTTAAAAATCAAAGCTATTTACAAAAGTTTGGTATCCTGAACTATTCTTACCTAATGTTTAGTTAAAGGCAAGTGACTTATTATTATTTGAATGTTGCAGGGAGCTTGGAAGATTTCATGCTTTGTCCTTAGCAATGAAATGTCAGGAACCGGTACTGTTTCAACAATTAGTGGCATCTGTAGTGACTGAGGTCTTCTTTACGTCGAAAAACGAAGCATATTACCGGGATTACTATAAAGTAGCAGCTAACAACGCTGTCTCAATGGTAATATTACCAATATGTTTAGTTTGCCATTCTACAAATAAAATGTATCTCACAAATAAAGATTACAACTGTGTGTGTTTAATGTTACACCGAGTTTTTGATATCAGGTTACGTAGTATACAAATGAATACTAGATGAGGTATCTCAATTTTTTTATTATTATTAAAACAAACTCACTGGAGTTTGAACTTTTATAACTCAAAATCTTTCATGTCTTGAATTTTCCCGAATAAAACTCAATGGTAATTATCCTTCTGTAAGTTGAATGTTTTAAAGTAAGGACCCTGAGACGAATTTGGCCGATTTCCAAGACTTCTAGAAATTGAAGATTTCATGATTTAACTTCTATAACTGGAAGTTTTGGTGAACGAAGCTTTATAAGACAAAGTATAAAAGACTGGAACAGTACAAGAAGACAAAAAAAATCATTAATAACCCTGCTGACGTGGTATCAGATTGTAGGGTGATTCCAGCATCACTTTCAAAGTCTTTCTGCTACAAAAAAAAGAAAGAATTATTACATGTTTATTTGAGTATTGTAGAGCCAGTTTCTCTTAATTTTTCAGATTCTGACATTCCCTCTTTATATATTTACTCAAAGTCAATCTATGTTTAAGCAGAATATTTCACAATTTGTTAATCACAGCTCAAGACATAATTTTAGCACTAGAAATAGGCAGGATTTAGTTACCCCTCTTATCAGGCTTACAAACACATGAAAGTCAAAAAATTAAGCTATATTTAATTAGGTGCCAGGTCCTGTTCAATCTTTGACGGAAAGTAAATTTAAATTGGGTAGGCCTATGTATGATTTTTTTAAACAAGCCTCTTACTACTCATTAGAGGAGGATATGAATTCCGATATAGCTGAATTTAATTGTTAATTTTTAAGTCAACTTTAATAAACAATATTGGACATAGTAGACATGTGTAAAAGCAAAATAAAATAAATCATCTTTTTCGGTACATCAACTAATCCTTTTGTTGATTTACAGATTACTGCAGTTTTGGGCCTCGTGAGTCCATCTTCAGAACATATAAAGTATTTTAGTTTTTATTGAAATCGTTCCATATGGATTTTAATAAAAACTAAAATACTTTATATGATCTGAAGATAGACTCACGAAGCCCGAAACTGCAGTAATCTGTAAATCAACGAAAGGATTAGTTGACGTACCGAAAAAGGTAATTTATTTATTTATAAATTTACTAATCCGTTGGCTACAATGTTAAATTCAAAATAAAATGTATTTTATTGAACTTTCCGCACCCCGTCGTCTTCTCATTTTATACTCAGTACAGGTTTATTACTGATCCGTGTGTATACCATTCTGTCCTCTACAACTCAAAGTTCTTGGTTTTTGCTCTCGTTAACGTGAATCTCGCTATTTCAAATTACTTAGCAAACTAGCAAAATATCTATTCAAACAAAATATGTTTCAGGTCAACAAATGTCTCACGGAAGATGAAAAACTAACGTATATGGACAAGCTTAGATCATTTGTGGATGAAAATTCCTTCTTCAGCCGTATGATTGATTTCGTCTCCCCCGTAGAACCTATTGCTGTACTCTGCCACGGTGATTTCTGGTCAAACAACATACTGTTCAAGTATTCAGACTCGGGGGAAATTGAAGAAGTGAGTTTTAGAGTTGAAGTATTTAACCACGTTAACTTTACAATCTTGAAGAAAGTATAATAATCTATATATTTTTCATGTTGTAATATGTATATTATTGTCTTATTTGTTAAATAGACTTTTTGGATTACTACTTTAGGAAGAAACAATTACACCATCAAACGTATTATTCCTATTTAAATATTAACTTACATATTTTTTTGAAGGTTTGTTTTATAGACTTCCAGTTGGTTCGCTACGGATCACCTGCGTTGGACTTGGTCACGTTGCTATATTGTTGTACCTCTCATGAACTGCGTGCTGACAAAATGGATCACCTACTGGATGAGTATATGACTAGTTTAGGGAATACACTCTCAAACCTGGGCTGCTCTGATGGTGGCATGCAGTACTGTCAGCTAAACAAACTAAAAGAAATGTAATTATTTTGTTGATACTGTAAATGTGTGATACTCAGTGTTCTGGAAATGTTTACTAATAATATTATAATATATTTATGTACAAAATAGAGGCTAAAGTGATTTCTTTTGGAAGAGCATACAAAGTAACCTTTCTTTTATGAACCAGGGTGCCCAATGCTGCTGGGTGGGAAAGTTATAGAATTCTAAACAGAATTATTCTTGTACATTTTACTACAGCCCTGATTCTTGGCCTTTTTTCATAAATCATATTTTTTCTCTTAAATCTGCAGTGAATAAAGAAACTATAATTTAAGATTAAAACATGTCGAAGAACTTTAGTTACAGTTACAGATTTTTAATCAATTTTTTTAAATTTGTTTACCAAAAATAAATAAAGAGCAGGCCATATGTAAAATGGATTTATTTTGTTCATTTCTTAGGAATAAGAACTGCAAGTCATTTAGAGTAGTTAAATTTAAAAGTAAGGCCATCATTGTCATATTTCCCTTTCTGTGTTTTTTTTTCTTCTCTTGAAATCAAATGATTTTAGAAATTTTCTTCCCTGTATTAAAAGTTTTTGAAACTTTATTGTATTAAATTTATTTAAAACGTTCTCTACACAATTAACCTTTCTTAATATTAATAACCAAAATAGTTTACCTGTCTTTTTGATCTTACCAATAATTATAATTGATGATTTACAAATCTTATTACAGCGTATAATGGGTTTCTTTCTTTTTTAGATCAGAGTGTACAGATTAATTTTCGTCACCCTCTCTGACAGTAAAAATGAACCAATGAAACACAGACACAAATTAACTATTCGTTATTAGAATTCTAAATTATAACTAGGGCTTGTATAGACTTTTTGTAACGGAAAACAGCTTAAAAGATAGTCAACTATAGGATTTAAAATTTAAACTATTTTTACTTCTGCATTGGTAATTTTGCTTCAATTCAATGCCAATATTGTTAGTAATTTGAATACTTTTGAAATTTTGTTTACAGAATACACGATGAAGTGCACATTTGCGGGAAGTTCGGTTTAGGCTTGGCTTTGGACATGATCCCAATAATTACCTGCGACTCAGACCAAGCCCCAGACCTTTACGACAATAAAATATTTGAACTGGAGCAGGCTTTGACACCGGTCGCCACAACAAATGTTCAGTGCCAAGAAAAGTTAGTTGAATTAGTTAAAGAACTTGTTGACAATGGTGATTTGTAGAGAAGAAGAATTCATCATAAAGTATTAATTTATTTAAAAAAATGTATTGTAATTAGTAATTAAATTATATATAAAGAATAAAAATAACAGTTACTAATTCATGAAAAACCTGTGTTGTTTTTTAACCATGAAAGAAAGAAATATGTATACATAACCTATAATTAAATGGATTACACATTCTTTATTTTATTTAGTTGGTGTGTGGTACAAATTTGTGAATGTTATTACCTCTCATTAAATAACATAGGCTACTGCAATTTTTAAAAGTTTCTGAAAATTCTGATAGTGAATAACTCTTATTTTTCTGTGTTTAGAATTTGTTTGGATATGAAATAGATTTTTCCTAAATTTTAAGGAATTTTCTAATGTTTTCAATAAACTGTTTTTATTGAAATTAAATGGAGGAATCATCAAATTGAGTTCTTAATATTGCTCGTCAAGTAGAACAAAGAGAGTTTTCACATTTAAATGTTGTGTGCAATGTTGGAAATAAAAAATAAGACCGCCATTAGTAAAACCGTAAGTGTATACTAGCGATATTATAGTCACGCTCGAGCTCTTTACCAGTGCAATAGGTTGACTCAGCTCACTGAATTTGGGGTACTGGTTTTATTTCAAATTCATTTGGTTTTTAACCTTAGAATCCCAACGCTTCGTCTGGTAGACAATGGTCGCCATGTTGTCGTTCCCCATTCCCGCTACATTGTAGTATCTGCCCCCACCACTCCAGTACCTTTATTTGCCACCCAGACAGCCACGTTGGTGTATCGGAAATCGGTTGTACTAGTATATTTGTGCGAAAACTGTGATCGCGTAGTCTAGTAGATGAGGCGTTGGGAATGGTGTTACTTTTTGAATAACAATGCGTCTATGTAGCAATAACATTGCGATGCCAACATCCTGTATTGAGAACTTCCTGATACTCAACCAGTACAACAAGAACCTCAGAGAAGAAATATTTGCTCATTCTGTCCATCCAAGAAACGTCGGTTGACGAGATTCTTTTGCAAGCGCTGCTCAAAAGCAATGTGTGGTGATGACCATCAAGGATAGTGGTCTTTGAATGTGTTCAAGAGCAATAAACTTGTTCAAACTGTGTCAGTTGTATGTCAGTTTGGCATATCATTTGTGTTGTTAAAGTGCTTAATACAACGAATTACTTTATTCTTTTTAAGTATTTATTCATTTATTTTACACGTCGTCTCGTAGACTAAGCGTTAGGAATAATGAAACTTTTATAAGAGTTGGGATTCTAGGGTTAAGAGATCCTACATGGCAGAAGTAGTTGTGAAAAAACAAAATAAAACCAGAAAATAATATCGAATAAGACAATTAAACTTTGTAGATTACAAAAAAATGATTTATTTACATTTTCAGTAATTTACAGTGTTGTCAGATTGCTTCAAATTAATGCTATATTATTTCTTGGTACACTCATGTCTGGGACTAGCACATGATGATGTACATGTTTTAATGTTTTAATACAACTTGTGCAATAAGTTGAAACTGGCTTAGATTTTTTACGGGCCGTTGCTGTTCTATAATGTTTAGACAATGGCATGTAACATAAGTTGCACCAATTTCATTAGTTATTGCCTACAACATATTTGGAGCTCATGTGTTTTCTGCTCATGGCTCATAGAATGCCTCAACAGAGTTGGGTGTTCTGTACCAAACAACAGAACTGTGTTTTTTTTTTTTTTTTCAAAACAACACAAGCTGTGTGATGTTACCATGCAAAATATTGTAAACTTCAAAAGCACTTGGAACTGTTTCATTAATAATTACAAACTTTATTACTACCAATGTCCATAATCAAAGGTACTACTAGGTACTTTTCTATACAATTTTGGTTAATTTTAAAGTGTGGTTGCATAGCTTACTAACATATCTGAAATGTTGGTATAGGCGTTTTTATTGTATTCCAAAACTGTGGAAGGGTTTTTGTAACTGTACGATTATTACGATTATTTATAACTTCAATCATTGAAGGGACATTTTTGTAAACACATCTCTTTAATACTTTTCTTGTCTCAAAACTTGAAATTCCTGCTAAAAAATATGTTCTCTCAGTCTTGTGGCTAGTAGTGGTACTAACGTAGTATATATATTGGAAAACCAATGATTAGGTAGCCTACCTTCTTCCAGGCTAGATCCAATTAGGAATATATTATTTGGCCCATGAATGTTTCTCCTTTTCACAAGTTCCTTCTTCCATGACTCATACCTGTCGGTATAGGCCAAGTCTGAAGGGTCTCGGGCGAGAAGATGTAACCTATCTAGTGATCCTGCATCCTATTAAACCTATTTAATTCATTTTTATTTTACACTAATTGAATGAAACCTGAACCACAAATAGAAGGAACAAAAAACAATAACAGAACAAGTTAATGAAAAGCTATGTGTATTGTACTACCCTAATGTACATTTCAATGATATAGTCATCATCCTCAGAGGGCTTTATCACCCTCTGCTTAAGTTAGTTTGCATCTTCGTCCTTGTGGTCTCGATTATGGACTGCACTTTCAGTTTGCACCTCGATCTTGTTGCCCCAGATTATGGACTGCTTTGGTCCACTTGTTTTTAATGGCAATATAAGTTACTTTTATGGTATTTTCCGTTTTGATCGATTTTGTAGGAACCAGAAGGGCATAAGGTCGTGTAAAAAAACAAAATGTGCAGAAAATAATCTCCTACATTTATTTTGTTTTAGATAGAACCCCAAAAAAGTTTCATTCTAGTAAGAAAAATCTCAACAAATTTTACTTATTTTTTTCCGATGTTGGATTTTTTGGGTAACGAACTCGTCCGACCGACTTAGAAAACCATCGTGTGTGACTTTAATTTGAACCAAATCGGACGTAAAATGCGGCCGTTAAAGTGTGAATACATAAATAGGTACATATAATATATAACATTTATAATGACACCTCGAAACGTGTTCCGGAGACCATGATTGATACTCATTGACCACTCCCGACCTAGGGTCTCAACATAAGAGTCACTGCAATAGCTCATCTTTCCTATGGAAATTTGCTAAAACCAATATAATATTGGGTTTGATGGGGGAAGTGCATCGTTGGTCACAGAAATGAATTGATCATGTATTAATACGGATGCAAGTGGCTTTGTTAGTTTTTGAAGTCAAAACTTCTTTAGGCACGTTGTGCACCCCGTAAGAAAGCATTTGCGGGTGAGGAAAAAAGTTGAAATCGCGACACCGCCACCGCCACCGCGAGTATATATATATACTGTGGTATATACATTTGCGGGTGAGGAAAAAAGTATGAAATCGGTACACCGCCACCGCGAGTATATGTATATACTGTGGTATATACATTTGCGGGAGAGGAAAAATAATGTATGAGATCGCGACACCGCCACCGCCACCGAGAGTACATGTATTAAATATTATATTTATTGGTTATTTTTAATTACTAAACAAGATTATGCCTACTTAAGTTTTAAGTGATATTTCAATGCAAACAATTAATAATCTACGTTATTTATAATTTAATACACAAATCACTACAAATATTATTCCAGAAACATAATTTAATAATTAATTTTTTTTTCAAAACTTGCTAACCTAAATAAATTAAATAGCCTGATTTATTTTTGTCATTTCATTTTTTCATGTAAAATAGAACATAACTGTTACTTATTGATAAATAACTAAAACTATTTTTAAAATAAGACCTCGTAAAAAAATTTCTCAGCAATGCCAAAATTGAGCGATCAAAGCTAAAGGAGTTTTCACTTCTACCGGCAGTCCCCCGACTGCATGTTTTTTTTAAGTGAAAACTTCTTTAGCGGCGTTGGGCACTTTTTGCTTGGGGAAAAAGCATTGAATTCGCGACCGTTACCACTCGAGATATAGTATGTATTATATATATATATATATATATATGTATGTACGCAACGCGAATATACTACATAGCACTTCTTATTGGGAGAGGAAAAAGCATCAAACTCGCGACCGTCACCGCTCGAGATATAGTATGTATGTATATATATATATATATGATATTTGTGTTATATGTATATTAAATACCAAAGTCAGCAAAGTCATTAATGTTTTAAATTATTTTATCCTTATTCCTCCTCCTCTAATATTAGTACGGACAAAAAAATATAAATTGGTCATAGAAGTTATCACTTCCAACGTGTGGTCTTAAGCACACTATTTAATTTTTTATACATAACATAGATGGTTGTACATGGTCGAGTATAGTAGATCCTCTTCTAATACAAGTTTGAAGTGGAAGCTTTTTAACTACCGAACCATAGAACACTGGAAATTTGTAATACAGACCCTGTTGTATATTTGTATACTGTATATTTATTCCAAAACATACATTTTCGTTTCTTTTAGGTTAAATGTTTGTTAAGATTAATATTAGTTTTAAATAGTACCATTGACTATATAACTATTACTTATATAGTCAATGATAGTACAAAATATCATTTAATAAATTATATTATAACCAAACTTTGAATTGGTTTATTTTATGCCTCTATGATCAGAATGAATAGAACAGCTGTTTCTCACCATCTTGTTCTTTAGTTTTTATTACTCTATGGTCAGTAGATTGGTGTACTTCTTCTTCTTTGTCTATATTCACTATGATTTTGAATTTAAAGTTTTAACGTTTTAACGACATAACGCAAAGGCAAGACTCAAGGACCAAGGGAGGCGTTTTGGTGAAATAGTGAAGTGAAATTAAGCCTACGATCTACGATTAAAGTCTTTCAGTTACTGAATCTTGGAATTTACATGCTGATGAACTTACTAGTGTTATTTTAGAGTTATACAAAACAAATTAACTACGTTATTTTATAATGGATGATCTGGACCTGGAGAACATTCCTTTGACTGAAGAAGGATTATCTAATCTTAAATGTAAAGTTTTAAAAAAAATAGCCAAGCAGAGAAATTTAGTTGTTCGAAATATAAAAAAGGTAACATAAATAAACCAAATATCATGATGCTATGATGATCATATTTTTTCTAAATGTGGAACCACCATTTACAAATTGTTTCCAGTCTTGTTAACCTGTTTCAACAGGATGGACAAACACGGTTTTGTAGCTACATGATATTCTAGTAGACTCAGAATAAGCTTAAAATTTACGTCTGTGTAGGCCTATAATTTTGATTTAGGCTTAACTAAACTACTATGTAAGCCTAGTTTTTAATTTTCGAATTGGCTATGCTAGGCCTAGGACTCGCTTTTCAGTAGTTTGATCAATTATATGTTAGGGCCTAGTTATTTTTAATGGTTGAATGAAAACAAATAGAAGGAACAATTTAATAAAAAGTTATGTTTATTGTACTAGTACCCTTATGCACATTTCAATAGCATAGGCCAAGTCATCCTCAGAGGGCTTTAACACCACCTAGTTATTTTACCTCAAAATTGGGCGAAACTATACATCCACACTTCAGCTAATATAATTTCTGTTATAAAAAACAAGTTAATGTATGTTAGAACGTGTATAGTCTACATGTTAACAACATGGAAACATACTGTGATTAGACTAAGTTAAAATTGCTGGCTTTTTTGTAATGCTTTCATTTTCAAATCCATAAGTTAGCAAAACCTAACGTTCAAATCAGCTGTAGTGTGGAAGTTAGCACTCCTCACCATGTATTGCATTAAATTAAACAATATAGGCTGAATCTCTAATTGAATAGTAGCCTACAATGTGCTTAGGTTGGCAACACTACTCCGTTTCCCATAAAAGGTAGTTTTTTTGACAACATATCAGGTGGGTGTCCTAGGCTAACGTAAATTTATGTTGGTTTTTTATTTATTGTGTTGTATATATTTTATTTAACAGTAAATCTACTATTCCTATAATTAAGCCTATTACAATAACAACTTGTAGAGGAAACACCTGGGTAAGATTTGTTATACACCTCCATGCAATATTGCAGCAGAAATGCTAACCTAATAATATGCTTATAGGCTAGGTTTTTTAAAATTTTGAATTCCATTTATTAGGGCTATGTTTTTTTTACCATTTTTTAAACTCGCCTTACATTTAATTTAAACACTTCACATCACAAATTAAATAATAATATAAATAAACACAGGGATTACTATTAAAAAACCTTTGACAATACTTTGTCAAATATCAATTCACATAATATATTAAAATGGTGTGAGGTAAATTTTGTAGTTTATGTTCTTTTACATTTTGTGTGTTTAAAAAAAAATATATTTGCTGTAAATTGATTAAATGTGTTTAATAATAATGTTACGACTACATTCCAGAGCATATACTTGTTCATAGGATGACACCTCTGGCATGTTGTAAATTTTATACAGTTGAATGTTAAAACAGTGTATATGGTTACTCTTCTTCCTTGAAGAAAGGTCGTTGTTTGTTATGTGCAACATATATATGCCAATGGCAACGCCATTTAGCAACTTATAAGAACGCTCGAGGTAAATGCAGAACATTAAAACATGCAGTTGTGGCAACTCATAGCTCTGTTATCAGCTCTAATTCTAACTAGAGCTTGAGCTACTATAGGCTATTTTTTCTCATGTAAACTGAACTCTGACGTCTCACTTTTGCGTTGTCAAATATTCGTGATTACTATTTGAATAGTTTTTTTTTTATAATAAATAACTTTTTGGGGTTAATTACACATAGGCCTAACACGAATACTTGTGGGTGCAGATTATGGTTTCCAAAATGAATAAACGAACATTACGTTTAAAAAGCTAACTTTAATGATACATGGTTTTAACCCTCAAAGAGCTGACTATAATTCTCTTCCGTGCTAGGTGTTTTTAAGGCGGCGTGCACGTACCTTAAAAAAATTTATAAAATTCTTACTAAAAGTAAAAATAGACTTATTACATATCATTATAATAAGAAAAGGATGAATTTTGAATTTAATCTTAATATCATTGTCTTAATTTTAATCCTAGATTTTCACAGCTGTTTGTTTTGCACAATTTAAAAATTAAAAATTAATTTTTCAGATATCCATCCCATAAAAGTAATTTCAAAATGTCACTATAAATTCAAAGATATGCAAAAGTTGCACAATTTCATGCAGAACAAAAAAATGTAAAACTGTGTAACACTCTAGGCCTACTCTTCCAAACAAATTATTGTGGTTCATTACAAGAAGCAAAAAACGTCTAGCGTCTAACACCGATGCAGATGTGTGCACTAAAACAGCTGACTTTACAAACCTACCAAAAGTTACATTTTTTAAAGTATCAATTTTAAACTTTATACTATACTGTGTAGTGATCGATTTCTGACAAAACCATATATAAGAAATTCTCAGATCGAATGAAAAATGGGGACTTGAGACCCGTTTTAAAAAAACCTCTGTAGAAAAGTCGCAAACGCGACTTTATCACTACAGACTGATTTATAATGATCGCAATTGCGACTATAGCTCTTGGAGGGTTTTAAGAGATTGTGATATAGGCTACATAATATACACAAAAATGCTAAATTTACAGACATTGAGTTTGACAGACAACTCTCTAAGGAAAATAATTTAGTTCGCTTCTACTACAATCTTATCACATAAATAAATAGTTACCAGTTTTTGTACATTCGTTGTACACTCCATTTTTTATCAATGAAACAAATGTTCTCCCAATAACATAGCGCAGTAGCCTACTTAAACAAGAAATATTTAGATTTTAGTGCCAATCGATTTGCAGTACCAGCTTTGTAGGCCTACACTGCTCAATAACAATAGGTACCCCACTATTTCTGGTCGACTCACAACACTTATCAATGGCAGATCTAGACCTGAGGGGCCCTGGGTAATATGAAATTGCCAGGCCCTCTTTGGTGTACAAATTATATTATACAAATTCGCTTTTAAACAATAAAATCATAAAACTCCTTGGTAGTCTCGGACCGCCCTAACTAACCAAGGTGGCATTTTATATTGCCCAGGGCCCCTCAGATCTATATCTGCCATTGATAAGTGTTGTGTCACCAGAAATTTGGGTACCTATTGTTATTTGATGAAAATATACTAATAATGATTTTTTTCAGGTTGATTTGATAAGAGCTTTAATTGATTGCAATAAACAACCAAAAAGTGAAGAATTTAAAGCGCCAATTTCTGTAGATAAAATAGGTAAGTAAAACTATTCAAAGTTTATTTTACTGAATTTTTATTATTCCTAATGAGTTGCCTTTATGCCAGTTCAGTTAGGGTAAAGCAGATGGGCAGTATCAATTCACATTTTCAGTTTAGTTTGATCATTTTGTTTTATATTATTTTGAGTTCTGATTAAGATTTTCCATCAGGTGATAAGTTACTGAAAATTTTTCATGTATTTTGCGACACCCTGTATATGTCCAATTCAGGAAGATTTTTTTTTACATAACGAGACTGTTAATAGATAGCTTTACTCTATTAAACAAAAAACAGCTTAGTTAAGTCAAGTTTGTTCTTCGGCTAAGTCAAAGAATATAAGTTAATGGCATTTTAAAATTAATAATATAATTTTTTTTTTGCAGAAGTTAATAAAGAGTCAGTTCGCACTCCAAAGTTAACAACTCCAGGCAGGCGATCATCATTTTCTACTGGCAATAGAAGTGAGTAAACTGGTGTTAAATTTGTCTCTTCTGTGTATGAAGTGAAGGTTGTTATTGGAACGAAGTACCTTAACGCGGATTGCAGTAGGAGTTAACAAATAGAAAATATATTGCGTAACGAAAAAAAGTGTTAATAATTGGTTGCTATGGCAATGAATGTAAATACATTCAAGAAACATGTGTTTTGGGTCATCAATTTAAATTAAGAGACGATCGGTTCCATCCAACATATTTCAGATATTATTGTCAAGCGCTGAAATAAATTCAACAAACATAAAATGTTGGTTCATCAGTCTACGCCTAACCTAAAATTATTGTGTGTATATTTAATTTATTTTACCTGCCTTAACGGCAACATACATACAATAATTTTAGGTTATAGCCCAGTCGGTATAGGTTACAACTACCAGTAATTTGCAATATGGCTGAATTTTTTTTTATAAGTACATTAAAGTATGTAGATTAACATAAAAAAAAGTTTACCAGTCTATCGATTTCCCAAAGTCGAAAAAAAAATCGATTATCATTTTTTTTTTCGATTATCCTTAATATTTCGAGCTGGGATGAAGATAGAGGAAAATAAAAAATATCACCGTGTAGGGGAGGTATTTTTCAACAAAAAAGGTCATATGTATTTATTTCGTCCGAGCAATGGTTTGTCTGGAAAAAATTCGATAATGCAGGTATGTATTTTGCAGCAGGGGAAATCACTAAAAGGGGACATCTTATTCATATATGAAGCGTTGGCTCATTCTAAATTGGCCGAATTTTAATATATCGAATTGAAACTTGACATAGGAGTTAAAATATATATTTTAAACATTTATGCTGAGTCTCAGCTTGTTATCTTGAAAATGACCCGATCTAGGAGTCGATTTCGATTATCGATTTTAGGAGTACCGGACCCACGAACTAATTTCAATCTATTCCAGTTTCGTCAATTTTTGGAATATCAACATCAAATTTGTTTTACAAGTTGAGTACACCAGTATAAATATTCTTAGTAAGTATGAATGATTTTTTTCATGTTATTTTTAAAAACGAGGCGCTTGAAAATAGTCTTCTGTTTTACCTATCTCGTTTTAACTATAACACTTTTGGATTCAACGACTCCATTTTCGACATTTTTGAAGTTATACTTCTTTGCGCCCGTTAGACACTTTGGGATGGGATGTT
>JAGFPH010001920.1:73948-108056 GCA_018207615.1 Philaenus spumarius
AAACGAAAAGAAATTTTTGCAGGGGCTGCCTTGGAACGCGTTCGGATTTTTGACGTTTCGGATTATCGACGCTCTACTGTATTTAAAATATAAATTACAGTTCATCAGTCCTTGACAATTCTGTATAATAATTTTCTTAAGTTCCAAAATTCAGTGTTATTTACTATTTGTTCTCATCCGGCCTATTTTGGTTGGGGACATTAAAAAAAAAAAAAAATCGTTTGATTTTAATCTCATCACTTTTTATAACATGTATTTTTCGTTCAAGAGCTTTATCTAAAGAAAATTACTTTTTACCATAGAATTGTCTGGTTTAATTGTCCTGGAAAATCAAGATCTTGTCCTGGAAATTCTTTTTGAAAAACCTGTATGAACCCTGATAATGTTGCCAATAATAGTAATACTGTATAGTTGTTTGACCTTTCACGTAAGCTAACAAAAATACGATTTCCTGTTGGCACATCTTTAAAACGCCACTCAGACGTAGCGCCAATATTCATTCGGTCCCTTCATTGGTGCTACAACCAAGTTCAACTGTATATTCAAAATTTTAATTATATTAAGAGCCTTATTTGTATTAATCTATAATTCTTCAATAATGTTACAGATGTTGACAAAATGGCAATAAATTCATCAAACATCACGCCTTCAGATTCTGACAGACAATTGACATTTTCCTCAGAAAGGAAAAGTAAGTAGATGTATGATAGGGTAGATTTAAGTAGACAAAAAATATAGTTGTAGAACAAAGAGAAGAAGAAAAAGAAAGCAAAATTGTTCTATGACATGTTTCCTCATAAAAATTTGCACTAAATAAATTATAAGTACTAGTAATTTTAAATAACATATTTTCTTTCTGATGGAATTAATTTTGTACATACCTATTCATGTAATCTCTGCAAAGATTATAAATTGTTCTCAAATTAGTTGGACAGTTGTGTTTACTTGCTATGCAATA
The DNA here is from genome assembly GCA_018207615.1 of Philaenus spumarius. Lineage (NCBI taxonomy): Eukaryota > Metazoa > Arthropoda > Insecta > Hemiptera > Aphrophoridae > Philaenus > Philaenus spumarius. Next base: position 74,907 of record JAGFPH010001920.1, read on the forward strand.
CAGTGCTGGGTTTTCTCTCCAGATGTTGAGTGTAATATTATTTCGAACGTTATGTTTTAGATAAAAGATCAAGACGCACTTTAATAAACAGTTCACCACTGCCTTGTGCTATTCCAGAAGAGACAGGCAGACAACTAGAAGTTGTGACAGGTTAGTTTTGAAATTAAATTTGAAATGTTATTAATAATGTTTACAGGGCTCGTAACAGTTAACTTTTTTTCATTTTTTGGACATGGTCACTTTTTTCACTTTTTATAAAATTATTCACTTTTTTCTAACTTAGTGTTTTAGATAGTTAACAATTCATTGAGTTATAGAATATGTTATTATTATAATCGCCTATATATTTTGTATGCATATTTGGAAATATTTTGTTTACAATATTACAGATTGTTTTCAATGCTTTTACTTCTAATTTCATTTCATTTATTTACTGGTCGCAAAAACAAAATACCTTTGTATAACCTTCAGTCATTTTATGAATTATTTAAACTAAAATTAAGTCAGAACAATAAATACAAATTGCAGTGAAAATCAGATATAGCCTGCAGCAGAGAACAACACAAAACATTTCAGGGCTAGTACTTTACACATTAAAACTCACAACAAATAAATAATACAATACACCAATAAACAGAATAAATCAACAATATCAGTCATTATTAATATAGACCAAGTAACTAAATAAATCAAGATTTTCCCTTTTAATCAGGGGCACACAGCTTCCAAATACTCACAAATTGAGTAATAATTCTTTCTAAGAAAAAATGATTTTAGTTTAAGCTTAAACCTAACAAAATCACACTCTTTTTTAATTCCTAGAGGTAATTTGTTAAAAAAATTCAATCCTACAGAATCATCACCTTTTTTTGTTTTGCATTTGGCATAGAATTGAGGTCGGAGACTATTTTTAGCTCTGGTATCATGCCCATGATATCAGAATTTTTGTAAAATTTACTTTCATTTTCATACAAACAATATACATTCATACATATATATACATGGAAATGGAAGAATATTAAGTTTTCTAAACAATGGTCGACAGGATGTTCTACAAGGTACACAACAAATAACCGGAATTGCTTTTTTTGCATTTTAAACACAGATTCCACTGCTGGAGCACTTTTTAACAGGGAATGAAAACAAGCAAAATATACCATCTTTACAACTTCCCGGCTAACAATCTATATATTTAATTCCGTAAGCCCAAATTTGAAAATGAAATTCAGAGCGAACGGTAGGTCGTAGGAAGCTGGGAGAGGTCTCATTTTAGAGGTCTGGGCATGAAGTTTTGGGGAAAAATATTCATTTTTCTTAATTGTTTCCCAAAAGTTTATTACGGAATAAAATAAGTCCCACTTAAATAACATGGGCATATACAGGTGTAAATCAGGTGTAACATTTAAAGAAGAAATAAATATTCGTTTAACTTAATAATATAACAGCTGATTTCACCCATCATCTGTAATACGCAAACAAAACCTAGCGCAGATTATACTTTGGGGTTATGTTTACAACTTCAATCAATATAAGTATTGCGAAGATAATTTTTTTCTAAATATGAGTAAAAGAACTAATGTAGCCTATAATACGTTATAAGATTTGTATTGAGGTTATAAACTGTTATATAAATACTTTATTTTATTATCAATATAATATATTTATGTATCCAAGTTTATAGAAGTTTATGTAGGCCTACACATTCGTTTAACTTCGGAAACATTCGTACATCTTAGTATAACATACAAACATATTCCATTAATAATTTCTTCATTATCAACTCCTATAAAAGCGAGTGTACGTGGAGTAACATTTAAAGAAGAAATGAATATTCGTTTAATTTAATAATATAACAGCTGATTTCACCTCATCTGTAATACGCAAACAAAACCTAGCGTAGATTATACTTTGGGTTTATGTTTACAACTTCGATCAATAATATAGCCTAGGCCTATAATATTAATAACTTCTAAATCATTTGATCTATCAATATGAAATAAAAGGCAATTAAAAGATAATATTTTTATCTTTCTTTAAATATATATAATAATATACATAAACACAAAATCTTAACAAATATTCCTACACATTTATAGTCTTTATAATTGTACACATTTACCGAGTTAAAAATCCCCGTCTGCATAGTTACGTAGGCCTAGATAAAGTATGTTGTTTAAATATAGTAGTATCTATATATTTTGTATAAATGATGTAGTTCTGATGTGTATATAATTAATCCGCCTGTATTTTTTCACCGGGATTCACTAGATTTATTTTTATATATAGCCTACATAAGTTTCTCAATTATGCACTAAAAAGTTGTTACGGAATACAATATTTCCCATTTAAATAGCATGGGAATCTTGATTTAAATCTGTTTATATCTCTTATTGTCAAAACAGCTGATTTTATATAAATTGGAAAAATCATAACCACACTTGAATGTGCATTTTTGTGATATATTTAGTTTTGTTTTTAAATGGTCGTGAAGTTAATAAACAAAGTGAAAATTAGAATCAAAGATTTTGAACAAAAATTTTACACTTTTAAACTTTAGGTAATAAATTAGTAAATGTACGTGTAAGTGTGTTGTTAATTGCTTTCACAGTAATGAATAACATCGGAAGGCCACCACGCAGAGGTATTGTTCCTCGAAATGAGAACAACAGACGCCAGATTCGGCGTGATATTAATGCAAGAAGAAGAAATGAGCAGCCGGATGATCAGGAAGATATTCCTATGTATAGATTACCACTTTTAAATGAGGTAGCAATGCACAACCTAGGACCAATGAACAATGAGTGCATGCATTGTGGTGCATTGCACTTCACTGATGAATCAACGAATGGACACTACAACTCTTGCTGCCACAATGGCCTAATACATCTACCACAGCCTCAAAATAACAATGAGCTGCAACAGTTATTTAATAATCACCATTTTATGAAAAATATAAGACAGTATAATAGCGCTATGGCATTTGCATCCCTCTCGGCTAAACAAAATGAAATACCAGGTAACGGACCATATTGCTTTAAAGTTCAGGGCCAAATCCACCGTTATATTTCAGACTTATTACCAATTGATGGACAAGCTCCTTCATATGGACAGTTATATTTTATTGATACTGCAGTTGCAAATAATCTTAGACTACAAAGAGTGGAAAATAGTGAACTCGAATTGGAAATAGTGACACAATTATCGGACATATTATCAGATAACCCCTATTCACAATCCTACAGAAAAGCTTCCGAAATGATGACAAATGAAGGGAATCAAAACATTGTACTTAGATTTGTTGAAAACATTTCTATGGATCTGAGGCGATTCAACAAACCTACCGCAGATGAAATTGCCGGAGTGTTTAATTCGGAAGAAGGTGAACCCCCGCACAATCGCTATGTAGTAGTATATAACCGCCAAAGTGGACCTAAGCTTTTATCGGTATTGAGCCCACATTGTGACCCAATGCTATATCCTCTATTATTTCCAAATGGAGAACCCGGATGGGATCCACAAATGACTCACAATGGGCAACGAAGACAAAGAATGCGCGAAAAACTCACTATGTTACAGTTTGCGTGCTATAGACTTGCTGTTCGAGTAGGATTCTCAAATATCCATGCTGCAAAAAAATTATTTCAACAATATATTGTCGATTTGTACACGAGAATGGAAAGTGCTAGACTCAATTATATAAGACAACACCAATCACAGCTCAGAGTTGAACATTACCGTGGATTGCAAGATTTTGTTTTGAACAGAGCACAGTTAGAAAGCGTCACTGTGGGTAAAATTGTTGTCTTGCCATCATCATTTGAAGGAAGTCCACGTAACATGACTCAGCGATATCAAGACGCAATGGCTATTGTGAAAAAATACGGTAAGCCAGATCTGTTTATAACCATGACATGCAACCCTAAATGGGCAGAAATACTCTCTTCATTTAAAGAAAATGAAACTCCAGCTGATCGCCCAGACATTGTTTCTAGAGTATTCAGATGCAAACTGAATGAATTAAAAAGCGATCTACTAAAGAAAAACGTGTTTCGAAATGTTATTGCTTATGTGTATGTAATAGAATTCCAGAAACGTGGCTTACCTCATTGTCATATGCTTCTAATCCTTGACGAAGAATCAAAAATTCGTGAACCAGACCAAATAGACCAATGTGTTAGTGCAGAGTTACCTAATCCCAATGTGTTTCCAAGGCTTCATGACATTGTTGTACGGAACATGATTCATAGGCCATGCGGAGTGCGAAATATCAATGCACCTTGCATGAAGGATGGAAAATGCTCAAAAAATATCCTAAAGAGTTCTTGGATGAAACAGTTGAGAACAGCAATGGATATCCACTTTACCGTCGGCAAAACAATGATATCACAGCCCAAAAGGGAGTTAACCTGGTTGACAGTAGAGATGTTGTGCCATATAATCCGTATATATTGATGAAATATAACGCTCACATAAACGTTGAAGTTTGCTCGAGTGTCCGATCAGTAAAATACTTATTTAAATATGTATATAAAGGATATGACTCAGCTTGCTTAGAATTTGTAAATAGTGTACAAAATGATAAGCTCAACTTTGATGAAACAATCCGCTTTGCCAATATGCGGTATGTTAGTTCTCATGAGGGTATTTGGCGACTACACTCAAATAAAATGCACGAACAATCTCATACAATAATTCGCTTAGCTGTTCATGAAGAAGGACATCACAATGTTTATTTCAGTGCTGGAAATGAGGAGGTAGCTCTTCAAACTTCGGCGGAAAATCGTACAACACTGACAGCATGGTTTGATTTAAACAGTCGAGATCCTAATGCACGACAATATTTATATGTAGATATTCCACAACACTACAGATTTGTTTCAAAGAAATGGGTACGTCGACAAAGATGTGGATCAAATGTAATAGGCAGATTGTACAGCGTAGCACCAAACGATCAAAACAGATTTTACTTACGTATATTACTTCTACATGTTAAAGGGGCTACATCATTTGCTGATCTACGAGTTTACAATGGAATTACATATAACTATTTTAAAGAAGCTGCAGTTGCAAGGGGACTCCTTCACGATGATGCAGAGTGGCATCGTTGTTTGGAGGAATTACAAAATAGTAAAATGCCTAAACAGTTACGAGATTTATTCGCATACATTTGTTGTTTCTGTGAGCCGACATCTCCATTGTCGCTTTGGACTTCTTTTAAAGACAAATTCATAGAGGACTTCCATGAAATGAATGTAGATGAGGCTGAAAATGCAGCTTTGCAAGAAATAGACACCATTCTTAGAGAAAACGGATTTAATTGTGCCAGCCTCAATTTACCAGTACCTCGAAACATAAATCTTTTGAATATTTATTATAACGTAGATGAAGAGTCTGTACGAGGTGCCGAAATGTACTCAAAACTTAATTATGAACAAAAAACTGCTGTTGATCGAATTCTCAATGCCATATCAGGTAATACAGGAGAAAGACTGTTTTTCTTAGAGGCTCCAGGTGGAAGTGGTAAAACATTTGTATATTCGTGTCTTCTACATATAATCCGAGGAAGAGGTGAGATTGCATTGGCAGGTGCATGGACTGGAATAGCGGCATTACTTTTAGAGGGAGGAACCACGCTTCATCGTTTGTTTGGTCTCCCTGTACCTGTACAGCAATCATCTGTTTCAATGATTAAGGTAAATTTTGAAAAAGCAACTACTTTGAGGGATTCTGCAGTTATAATAATAGATGAAGCATCCATGGTTCCAGCCACTGCTGTTGATTGCATTGATCGTCTATTGAGAGATATCATGAAAAGTAAGGATCATAATCTCTTTAAGGTACCAATGGGAGGTAAAGTAGTACTTTTTGGAGGTGACTTTAGGCAAGTATTGGCTTTTACGGTTAGGTAATGGAACCTTAGAAAGCAATAGGGCAACATCGGCAATCGACATTCCCGATAATTTTGTTCTCTCTGGTCGTACAATTGTACAACATGTTTATGGCGACTCATTAACTCTAGAAAATATTAAAAACTACTCTAATCAAATAATAGTATGTCCCTTAAACGAACATTGTGACAATTTAAATGAAGAAGTCTTACAAATCATCGAAGGAGACTCCAAAAAATATTACAGTATTGATGAGGTAGTTTCAGAAGACCCTACAGAGAGATTAAACGTACCAATCGAGTTTATAAATTCAATAACACCATCAGGAATGCCACCACACAAGTTAGTTTTAAAAGTAGGTTCAATAGTGATGCTCATAAGAAATATGAACCTTGGATCTGGATTAGTTAATGGAGTACGAATGGTTGTGTTAGGTTTGTCTGAAAAAAGTATAAAATTAGAAGTAATTACTGGAGTAGGAAAAGGGAACATAATTTTTATGCCAAAAATAAAACTAATATCTACAGATATTAATATGCCCTTTAAGTTTACAAGGATTCAATTCCCATTGCGATTAGCTTTTGCTATTACTATAAATAAAGCGCAAGGCCAAACTTTTACAAAAGTTGGTATTTATTTGAAGAGACCAGTGTTTGCACATGGTCAACTTTATGTTGCCTTCAGCCGGGTAAAGCGGCCAGATGACGTTAAAATCATAATACATCCAAGTAAAGATCAAGGAAGCGACCAAAATGGACAGTATACAATAAATGTTGTTTACAGAGAGATTTTGTTGTCATAATATTAGAAGTTTAAAATTTTGAAGATGACATTATCATTGCGTTTTTCTAAGTTCATTTTTAATAGATTCAAAGACATTTACATATTTAGTTAATATCCATGAAGGGTATTGAAAAAAATTTCGTTAGTTGTCTTACCATTAAAATGTTTTAATAGATCCAATTACATTTATTTACATATTTAGTTAATATCCATAAAGAGTACTGAAAAAATGTTTCCTTAGTTGTCTTACCATTAAAATGTTAAGATAATAAACCGCTTGCACAGTGCTTTCAAATTTTAGTTTTAAACATAGCAGACATCAAAATAAATTATGCAGGTATGTAAGAATTATTGTGCGTATTATATTCACAAATTTTTAATGATAATTTAAGGTACGGTGAATCATGAGACTAACAATTTACTTAATAAAATTACTACAATATATAGGGGCAATTGCCCCTACAAGCCACTAGTTTTATGTATAGTTCTTAACAAATAACATTGCTTGCTTAGCTTTATATTAAGTTTCTCTATGTGCTTATTAAAGTTCAACAAGTTAATTAATAAATTAACTGTGCAATAAAGTATTAAAACTTTGGGAAGGTGCAAATTTCAGAATTTATAGTTGGATAAAAATAGGTGGGAAGTGGTTGGGAAAGAAACATTCAAACCATGAACTTCTTGTTTAGAATCAGATAGTGAACAAATCAGGAAAACGAATACACTGTTCTTATCTTACACTAGTGGCTCTGCCCCTGGACGCTTTGCGTCCCAACCCCGCCTCAGATGGATGCTTTGCTTCGCTCGCAGTTGGAAAATTTGCTAAAGAATCTCGTTAATCTTTAGATCGTTTGTACATAGTTGATCCAAAAAAATCGTTCCCGCCCAAAAAGGGATTCCAAAATTAAAAAATGTTAAATTCTGGCAATTTTCCCAAAAGTTTCTCGTCGAGAGCTTTAATTCAAGTATAAGGTTGATGGGGTTCCGATTACGGGAAGTGCCTAATAATTAATGTCAGTGAATCAGTGTTACCGTCTAGCTTTATATAAGTAGATGTATGCTTTATTAAGACTTTATTTTAATTTTCAGTAAATAATTTATTACAAAGCTAACAAAACTGATAAGAAAATAAGTTGTGGTTGAGGACGATTTTTTCTTTGTTTTGTTTATTAAGATTGTGTAATTTATAGACATTTTTGTCTTAATATTTCTATCCTTTGCTACTTAACACTAAATATAGGCTGTAATACTCTTGATTTTAGTAATACAGTAGAGTCCCAGTAATTCGAGTCTCGATAATCCGAGGTTCCATGTAATTCGAGCCACAAATAGCATTGAATGTGACCATGCATTGTGACACATTCTTGCTGCTTGAAGGATACCGATCTTTAAATTTTTGTTTTCCAATGAATCTGTCAAGAGCGTTTGTACAATAAGTCGCCGGTATAATTGCTTAACATTTTTTATAATGCCCTGATCCATTGGCTGTACAACCAAAGTCATTTGGGGGAGGGCTCATACACGTGTTCATACAAGTGGGATAGCGTTATGCGCAGTACAAGTGTCAATAAACAATATGATTGTTCTGTTCTGTTTACAAAAGGTTTTGTCGAGAATTAACAAAAGACAGAGATTGGGCAGAGCATCAATGACAAACTACGGTATCGGTACCTAGAGAATTCTCGTAAGGCAAAATTCTTGGAAACCGGTACCGCGTCTAGAATTGCAATACGTGTACAAACACGTAAGTCCTGCCCCCTATGTCCAGCTCCCTTTCTACCAGACAGTGGCAGTAACCTATTTATCCAGCGATCCCTTCCACAGCACAAGATTTATTTTTAGTGTTGAAAAAAAAACTTTGAATTAAAGAAGTTGACTTTGAATTATCCATAATATTTTTACATTGATATCATATAAAGTTCAAGGGACCGTTACGAAACTTCGAATTAATTGTAATTTCGAATTAAAGACGTTCGAATTATCCAAGTTCTACTGCATATACAAAAATAACAAACTTTTCCCAGCACTGCCGTATCCCCCTGGCGTGACATCGCAGCTCGTAAACGTTGCAGTGTAGTTAAACAAAAAACTATTTATGATTTCTTTAATAAGTAAGTTTCTATTTTTTACTGTGTATAAAATTACTTTTTTACCTCAGTGTTCAATACAAAATAGTGTATATTAAATAAAGCTTTAATTTTTTCGGAGGTACGAGGACTATAAATAGTAGTTTTATCTTAACATATTCCATGTATTTCGAGTTTTTCACAATCCGAGGTACTCTCGGTCCCATTCAACTCGAAATATCGGGACTTTACTGTACTTTAAAATCTATACATACATATAAATAAAACTGGAGTCATACATTACCAAAACCTAAACAGGCATTTAAAACTTTTTTACCGTTTGTTTGGCCGGGCTAATCTCTTGAATGGCTGAACCGATTTTGACGAAACTTTCATCAACATTTAGAAGAGTATTCATAGAATATTTTAGGCTGCTTTTTATTCCGAAAACATATAAAATTCCTGTTAAAAAAATGTAAACATGGACAAAATTAGGGATTTATGGACTAATGTTGGGGATATTGCGTGTCTATTTTGATCTCTGGCTTACACTATGTACATGTCACAGCTATCCCCCACTACCCAACTTATATCCAAGTGCCTCTGTCCTAATCAATCATAGTTTCCATAAAAATAACACAATATAAAATAATATGTTTGCATTGGCTTCACCATGGGTCGCCTCCGAGGTTCAAAAATAAACATAAGTTCCAGTTGGTTAGAAATTTGCTGTTACTTGGTTATATGTAAATATATATCATTTACGTAGTAATGCTTACATGATAACTTGTACAGAAAGTCTTGTTACTATATTATCTTCATTTGCTGTTCGTCCTAGACTATCTAGTACAAAAATTTAAAATATATTTCAATTATTATAGTAATACGTTTCTAATTCAATGTGTTATCGAATGTGGGTTAACAATGTTTGTTTCTTTCAAAATATTTTTCCTTTCCATCTCTTTTATTTATTTGGGTTATACTGGGTAGTAGTTATATTGCGTTAAAAAAGAATAAACAGATCTAAAGAGTGATGATATGTCGCAAGTCAAATTGAAATGACTTTAATAAATAACATTTTCATTTTTCCAACAGATCCCGAAGAAATCTGTTTAACAGAGAAGAGCATTGTTGAAGAGCGAAGAAACTCTTTGAAATCTGGCACTGTCGGTACAGATAGACGCTCTACGTACCTCAAGGGAGATGAAGGTAAAATAATATATTTATATATAGGTGAAGTAATAGGATATGGTGTTAGTATATTATTTTTATGTGCAATACAGCAGCTATTCCAATAATGTATTATATTCGTTCAATAGTAGAAAAACCTTGACACTTATTTTGAATGACTAATTCCTCAAATAAACATCATACAAACATGTTGTTAGTTTCATGCAATTTCAAAAACACATTATACACACAAAATCTCAGTGAATGTCAAATTTTGGCTAGTGGAGAATTTACTTTTTTCTCATCTAGAAAGAGGATTAGGTTTATGAATTTTAATGCAGTGGAATTAGCCGTTTGAAACGATGCAAAGCAGTTATAGTAGGACCTCACTAATTCAAAATCCCAGGGAAAACAATTTCGTTTGGAATTAAAGGAAGTTTGGATTATCGAGACTTTGAATTATAGAGGTTAGTGTATATAAAATTCAAATTACAGAGATAAACCTTTATTTTAAGAATCCACTACAAAATGCTTTTTAAATTGTTTGCAACTTTACTTATAAGTAGTAACGTTACATAAAAGTAAAAAAGAACAATTAGGCATTAAATCAGTTAATACGAAAATTAAAAAGTACAATTATTACTGTAATACAAGTTAGTGTTTACTGTACTTCAAAAAAAGTCTGTAATTTTGTCACGTGTTGTTAAGCACTTATACTTTTATTATGCCACGACGGCCGTGGTTGTTAAGGCGTCAATGCTTTATCAATTGTCATGGCAACCATCAATGGAAAAGTTTCGGGTTCAATTCCCATTGACCCCGAATAATTTTCTAAATGGTTTCTTAACAGACATCGTTGGCTGTGGTTCGGATTCCACGTAAAACTGTAGGTCCCGTCTTCATTCAGGGTGTCTACCGGTCACGGAAGTCCCCGATTTTAATGAAGGGTCACGGAAGTCCCCAAAAAGTCCCGGATTTTGGTTTTAAGGTCACCGATTTTTTTCTGCAACTATATTTTTAATATAAAAATAATTTTATATTAAAACTAACCATAATATCTAAAACTTTGTTAAAAAACAATTTAGTCATTATCTACGATTGCTTGATATTAACAAAATCATCGATCACAGCGTCTTGAATGACGTAAACATATTAGATTGGCATGTAATTATTAACTAAATAACGGATGCACTATGCAGCCTATTACTCATCTTACTAAGGATGTGGTAGAACGAACTAATCTGACATTAGAACTGTTGTTTGTCTAAACAGTTCCTTGCGTAAACAGTTTTTGCCATGTACTCGTTCTCTTTTAAAACCACGGGTTTTCTCCAATAAAACTAATCTCTGTTTTCAGTTTTGGTAATAAAACGCTCATTTAGTTCTAATAGTCTCATAACTGCATTCTAATAGTCTCCAACATAATATTTATTCAAGACGTTATCAAAATAACAACGATTGCTCGGTAACCAAACTTGTTACCAAGATTCGAAAGCAGTAACAGTGTAATTTAACCTGTCACTCGTATTAACGTCCTAACTCTGGTGGGCAAAACCTTGTTCATTGAATTGAATCAATTCACTAAAAACAACCGAATAAACAATCGATTCATTTTGTTCTTTTGATTCATGACTCACCATTCTACGTTTCACTCGTTCAACTCATTTGACGCATTTCAACTCGATTCAGGTTAGTTAGGCCTACTTCTGTAAAATGTTATTTATAAAATTATCTTATAAATGTTTTTGTTTTTATTTTATTGTACATAAAAGTAAAAAAAAATATGTATTTTTAGAACCATAACGTAATTTGAATAGAAAGGAATCACATGCTTGGCAGACAATGACGATTTAGTTCAGTTTACAAATGAGTCGATTCATTTTATAAGTTAGCCGAGTCAGTCAATGGGAGTCAGTTCATTTGCTGATTCGTTCTTGAATCGCACATCGCTAACGGAGTAACGGTACCAGAGATAATATTACCAAGAGTGAACGGTACCTATCTAACTAGCCTAGTAACTAGAACTACCGACGCGTCTTTGTATCTGAAGTTATTGTGTTCGTGTTTGCTTGTTTATGGGTTGTTAGGAAATTAAATATTGAAGTCTGATTTCGAGTGTTAGTTTTTTAATTGTTTTTAATGTAAGCAGTGTGTTTTTTGTGTAGTGTAATTAAACTAATTATGCCAGGAAAGTGTCATTTTCAAGAAACGTGGTTAGAAAGTGAACAATGGAGGTTATGGTTGAGAAGAGGAAGGGATGATTATACTGCATATTGTACGTTTTGCAACAAATTTTTCGACATTTCACATTCAGGTTTAAATGCTCTTAAGTCACACGAAGAAGGTAAAAAGCATTCTCATTATGAAAATAACTTAAAATCTGGAAAACAGATGACTCTGAATTCTTTTAAAACAGTTTCATCACAACTTAGTAAACCTAGTGAAGGAAAGTTAACATCCAATCCAAATATTCTTTTCAATGAAATTGACAATAGGCCTATTATTTCAAATCAAGAAAAAAATAAAACTGGCAGTGGTCCTAGTTTGATTAGAAAAGTTGATTCACTTAATGAACCATCATCAAACATTTCTAGTTTTTTAGTTCAGGATAGTGTTTCAAAAGCAGAAATTTTGTGGGCAGCATACTGTGTCACTACAAATACGTCAACTCGTTCTGGTGCTTTAGCTACAGATCTTTTTCCAGTAATTTTTCCAGATAGTGCTATTGCCCAAAAAGTCAAAATGCACAAAGATAAAATTTCATATACTGTTACCTATGGCCTAGGACCCTACTTTCCAAGACTTGTAATATCACATGCTAAAAATAGCCCAGTTTATGCAATATCGTTAGATGAAAGTTTAAATAAAATATGTCAGAAACAACAAATGGACTTAATGATAAATTATTGGGATGATGTTCGAAATATTGTAACTACAAGGTATCTTACATCTGCTTTCCTAGAAAGATGTTCTGATGTAGACCTACTTGAAAAATTTACTTCTTGCATTAAAGAAGCTAATTTGCCATTACAAAATTTGGTTCAAGTTTCAACTGATGGGCCTAATGTAAACTTGAAACTTTTATTTGATATTAAAACATATATGAAAAGCTCTCTTGGAAATGAAACTGAAATACTTGATGTTGGTACATGTTCACTCCACATTGTGAATAATGCGTATAAAACTGGCCATATCAAAGTGGGATGGAAAATCAACCAATTTTTAAGATCTTTATACAATTTATTTAAAGACTTTCCATCAAGACGTGCGATTTATTGCCAGATTACAGGCAGTCGAATATTCCCTAAAAAGTTTTGTGCCATTAGGTGGACAGAAAATTCATCTGTAATAAGAAGATGTTTAGAAATGTTACCCCACTTAAGAAAGTACATTAATGATATAACTGACCCTCCTGCCAGTGACAACTTTTCAACAATCAAAGACTTTTTAACTAATGATCAAACTCTTGAAGCAAAATTAAATTTTTTAGCGATGATTGCTGAAGAGTTGGAGGAGTTTCTTGTATGTTTTCAAAGAAATGAGCCCCTTCTACCATTTTTACACCAAGAAGTGTTCGCTTTAATGAAGAGTATCGGCAATAAGTTTATTAATAAAAAAATAATGTCAAATGCAACTACCGCCTCAAAGTTAACAGCAGTAGACGTATGTTTAAATGAAAATATTCTGCCTCTTGATGACATAGATATAGGATTTGGAGCAAGAATAAACTTAAAAAAAGTAAAGGAACGTTATGCCCAAACTTTTAAATTGGATTGTAAAACATTTTTGACAGAAATGTTTAAAAAACTTGTCAACAAAAGTCCTTTGAAGAAAAAGGTAGTTTTAGGAGCTTCTTGTCTGAACCCTCATATTATCAACAGTGATGTTTTAAGAACTTCTAGAGCCAAAATAGCGATTGAACAATTAGCTCTTCATTCTCAAATTTCACCAGCTGAAGGAGATGTAATCCTTAGGGAGTATAACAAGTTCTGTGAAAATGTTATTGTTCAGGAGCATTTAAGTTCTTTTAACTGGAAAAAGCAGAGACTAGATGTATTTTTTATGGATATTTTTGAAAAGATAGGAGAAGTCAATAAACACTTCAAATTGTTTATCCAACGGATATTAGTTTGTTTCCATGGCAATGCAGCTGTTGAACGTAGCTTCTCGTTTAATAAGAATTTTCTTGTGGAGCACTTGGAAGAAAAGTCGCTGATTGCCCAACGTGTACTACATGACCACATAATAAATCTTCCAGGTAGGCCTAGGTTCAGATTTAATATTTTAGAAATAAAATTTGAAAAATAACTTAAATATTAGTTTAGTTTTATTTAACTTGCAATGGAACATTAACATAGAACGTTTAGACGTAACTTTACTATTCGACTCTAGCCTAATATTTTTGCCGACAGCGACGTTATTTACATTCTACTGTTAAATGTTGAATACAGGTAAAAAATACTGTGACTAAATACTATAGGTTAGAAACTTTTAGGTATTTTTTTATTATTATTTTTGCATTTCTGTTAGCTGTAGGTTAGCCTAGAGTCGAATAGTAAAGTTCTGCCAATGTTTATTTAAAATTTGTATAGCACAAGTCATAACATATGCTGTATAGGCCTAAGGTTAATCTTTTTATTTGCAGGAGGCTTGTCATCTTTAGTTGTTAACAAACAATTAATGAATGAATTCAGAAATTCTTCATCTAGAAGAAAAGAAGCTTTACAATCTAATAAGGAAAAAGAAGATGCAAAAAGCCTGGAAAAAAAGAGAGTTGCCCAGGAAGTGAAAGACTTAAAATTAAAAAAACAAAAAATCATGGAAGAAAAAAGTGAACTAGATTCTAAATTAAAGATGTTGTTAAAAAAAATAGATTAGACTGAATTATATGTTATTTTTGTTTTGATTACTTATTTTTATATTATTTTACACACTACTTAGTTTTATCGAAATGTGTTAACATCAAATAATTAATAATAATATTGGCCTAGTTGATAAGTATCTTTTAATCTCTGAAATAATATTATATAAGTTTATGTGTTTATAACAGTTTTAAATCTATTATCTACTTTTGTGTAAATAGCCTAATTGTAACAAATAAGAATTAGTTGATCAACTATTTAAATAGAATTAGTTGTGTTTCTATTTAAATACCGGAAGTTCATAGTGTAATAAACATGCCTCATCTATGCAAATTTAATGTTAAATAATGTAGTATAAATAAAATTATAGGCCTACATTACTATTTTTACTTAGGTCTAAATGGTGATAAAGGTTTACCATTTTAAGTTTAAATCTTAATTTTTATTTTATTTATAAATAAAGTCCCAAAAAAGTCCCCGAAAAGTCCCCGATTTTGTAAAAAGTGAATTGGTAGACACCCTGTCATTAGCCATAAGTGCAAAACTGCAGGACGTTAAACCAAAAAAAAAAAAAAAACCACTTATACTTTTTTTGAAATCATCACTCAACTTAATCAGTGCATACGACAGTTCACTTAACACTAAAAACAAACTGTAATGTAACTAAACATGTTGTAACACATCAACAAAAACACTGGCAATAGTCATGACTCTGGAGGAAACCATGTCTAAGCTATACTTTTACCTTAGCACATGCACGAATTGGCAGTCGTTCTCCGTATCTCCGCCACTAGTTCGTGTTTCAACAGGGTAAAAGGTAATGGCAACAATGTCCATACAATATTGTAGTATTTACTGTGTTGGTATAGGATGCAGGGTTGAACAAACCAATTAGTAAACATAACTTAACTGTTATCCTTCATCCGATTGTTTTGGCAGTTACACCATCCGATAGGGAATCAAAAGGGCTACAAAAAAGGTATCTTGACATTTTTCGTTAAAATGTACGGTTTTTGAGTAATTTAGGTTTTAAATTTTCAAACAGCCGCCATTTTAAAACGCATGATTGGATTTAATCGTTTATTTTTTTTTTGAGGTATTTCATTGTCAGGTTAAACTTCATGCCAAGTTTGAACTCAATCAGTCAAACTGTTCTCTAGATATGAATTATTTTGTACAAAAAACAAAATGGCGGATATCTAGGAAACTAAGCGTTTTAGGACCTATGTTTATTGGAAGTTTTGTTCTTGTTTTGACCAAAGGAACAATTTGTGGAAGTCTGGAAACATAATTTGGGAACACCCTGTATATTATAAAATGTAAACAAATACATGGCTGTGTAATACATATTAACATGAGAAAAAAGTTTATGTGTTAGTTGATTACTGAATATATGATAGCTTGTCAGAACAAATATATTCTTTATGATTTTCCAAATGAGGAAGAGTTGTGTCCTTGATTTCTCTTTTAAATTTAAGACACCAGTGAAGCGAAGGGTCAGATTGAGTTGCTTGCAATAAGTTGTTGAAGTTTTAAATTTAATCGGCTATTTACAATAAAAAGTACACAATTTTAGAAAACGCAAGAAATTATTATTTTTGTTTTGTTTTATAAAAAAGTTACAGAATTTTCGGAGTTATTGTTCTCATCTTCAGTGACATTGTCGAGATTTATGATATTTTCTTCGACTATTTCTTCTTCAGTAAGACAAGTGTCATAGTGCTCTATTAGATTTTCAACATCATCTCGCCTCATATAGTTAAAACCATTATTTCTTTAGGTTTATATATATTTTTAACGTTTCAATGATATTTCAGATACTGATGAAGAGGCAATAAATACACCAAAGATCTCACCTTTAGATTCAAGCAGACAATTAATTTTTTCTACGGAGAAAAAAAGTAAGTATATTCATGCTATGTTATATTATAAGATCGCTTTCAGTGCAGAAAAATCAGTGGTACCTTGGTTCCATAATAGTTTGCTAATTTTAATTCTTTATTTTTGTACGTAGTTGAGTATTTTTTTCAGTTAGTTTATGTACGATTCACGTGGTCTTGTAAATTAAATTCCTCAAGCAATTCTTTGATATGTGAGAATGTTTGAATTAAATTTATAATAAACAAGTTGACCTGGCAATGCTTCGCTGTTGTTTGATTTTAGTATATAAATATATACTTAGATTAAATAAACAAACACAATTTAGTAAGTGTATTGAAAAAATAATTTTGATGTAAATTTTAAGATTAGGTATTCCTTTTCAATACTTTGACTTGAGTCATCAAATTGCAAATGGTTTTTTATATCACTTACGAATAATATTTAGGCCTGTGCGAGTATTCGAAGATCGAGTATTCGAACTCCGAGCTTTTTAGTATTTGGCTCGGCTCGAAAATAAAAAAAAGTTCGAAAAAATTCGAGCCGAGCTTTTTAATCGGAACCGAGAACCGATGAGCTAAAAAGTCGGTTCTAGAACCGGACCCGATTGATGTCGAATATTGACGTGAATTAGGCAATTGAAACGACTCCTTTATAGTGGTACAAAACAAAAGAGAAAAAAAGAATATTCACACATTTTCGGTTATTATAAAACTAAACTCTTCGTGTTAGTTTATCTGAACGCGACATACGTTGCAATTTAGCTCGATCGTGTGGCGATGGTGGACGTGAATACCGGTTTGATGCACTCATTTCATCAGATAATGTAGCCTTTGTAAATTAATATTTATGCCTAAATTATTATTTTTTTACTATCAGTGATTATAACAATCAATAATGCCTTTATTATTCATAAAAGTTAAAAAAAAAATAAATGATTAAAATAATTACGCAAGAAAAAGTGTCAAATAAAATTATTCGGAATCCGATTAGGCATAATATTTTTTTACGATTGACTAGGATTGCGTTAACGCTCGGAATATTATATGTTTTGTTTCTGAACGTTCAATTCAGATGAGTTCAAAAATAATCGGAACTTCAATCATCGAAAATTTCATTCGACGGCGTCAGTTTAGTCCCGCCGAAGTCTGAACAACTTGTTAGAACAAAGTAATATCAAGTTAATAACGCTGTGTGTAAATACGTACAGTATTCAGTTTTAGTGCAGAGTTTTATTCATTTTGTTTTAGTTACCGCAATTAGTTAATACAGAAGAGCGCCGATTTTTAAAAACAAATTGGGACCGAGGGACGTCTGATAACCAATTTGTTCGGGTAATTAAATTCACTGTGAACTCACTAACGACTAAATGACTGACAGCAGCGGTCGGTCATGCGCTCGGCTGACTCAACAGCGACCGCTGTTCCGTTGAGCGCACAAACTCCCTGAAGTTTACAACTCGGCTGATTATGCGAGTAAAAAACTTTAAATTCGGAATTATTACGAGTAGTACTGTAATGTACTTATTTATTTACAGTACATTTCTGCTTTCAGATAATCGACGCTCTACTGAATTAACATATTAATTTGATTAAGTTTAGTTAGTTGAGGATATGTGGAAACTTAACCGGAGTAGGCTAGTCTTTTCATCAATGGCATCGAAAATGTGGCAATATTTTATAATAGACGTTGAGAGTGACTTTTTGTCCGTAATTTAACTTAGCTGAATACTTTTATTGAAGTGAAAACTTCTATATATATATATCCTTGTGTATAGTATATATGAAGAACAAGGACCGATGACAATGCAATATTAATTTTTTGGGTGTGGTAAGTGAGCACTGATCATGGTCCCCTGAACACGACGTGATTTTCACCCCCTTCAAAACGTCGGATTGATTTGAAACTTTGCACACTTATCAAGGACCGATGACAATGCAATATTAATTTTGTTGGGTGTAGTAGGTGAGCACTGATCATGGTCCCCAAAACACGTTTTCAGGTGTCATTAAAAACTTTATATACAGGGTGATTCACGACGATATACAAAAACTTCGGGAGCTCATTAATTTTGTTGGATGTAATAAGTGAGCATTGATCATGGTCCCCAGACTAAAAAATAAGAATGTAAAAAATACATATATATTAGGCCTACTTTTTTTACTCTAGTGCTGTTAAAATTAAGTATTTATTGTTTTAATCCCCGATTGTTACCTAGTACTACATTGAAGTAAGTAATAAGAAAGCTCGGCTCGTCAAAAGCTTGAGTTTGTGAGCTATATAAAAAGCTCGGCTCGGCTCGAACTCAAAAATCTAGGCTCGCACAGGCCTAATGATATTACACAATTTTAGCTTAATAGCTTGTAGGAAGTTACTTCAATTTAAATTTATTTAGGGCTGTTAACCCTAAATACTGTAGTAATTGTTATATCTAAACACTCCTGGCATTATATGGATGAACTGAAATTTTTAGTGAAATCGGTCAGCTAGTTTTTGAGTCTATATAGGGCAAAGAAACAAACATTCATTTTTATACAGGGTGGTTCAGAATTATGCGACAATGTCTCGGTAGCTCATTCTATAGCTAAAAATAAGAAGAAAAAAGTTCATATAAACATAGGCCCGAAAACGCTTCGTTCTCCAGATACCGCCATTTTCTTTTTTGTATAAAATAATTCATATCTAGCGTACAGTTTAACTGATTGAGTTCAAACTTGGCATGAAGTTTAACCTAATAATGATCTAACTCAAGAAAAACTATCGATTCTATCCAATTGTGCTTTTCAAAATGGCGGCTGTTTGAAAATTTCCAGCCTAAATTACTGAAAAATTTAAACAAAATATGTCAAGACATATTTCTGCAGCCCTTTTGATTCCCTATCGGATGAAGGATAATAGTTAAGTTTTGTAGAAAAGTTTATTGCCTACTTGAAGTACAGTTTACTGAAATACAAATTATGAAATACGATACAAGCAGTTGTTTTGAAAGTCTTAGACAGCTCTAATTGTCAACAACAAAAAGGTCAGTTCAGTAAACACCAGGCTGGAAAACACAATGTATTTATTTCCCTGGATTTGGTTAAACAGGCTTTCACTCACTTGGAGGATAAAGTCGAGAGTTCAAGGAAAGGAAGAGGATAAAATATAAATTTAAATAATTAATATTACTTGTTTCAGATCGCCGCAGTTCAAAGATTAGAAATGACACTCCAATATTAGACGTTGTTATTCCTGAAGAGGTAGCCAAAGTGACGGACAGACTATCACCGTTTGTGACAGGTGATTCAGAATCGAGTTCTAGTTTTTATCATGATATCATTGTTTACTTGGGTCTATAGAAAGGGATTATTTGGCAAAATGTTGAAATGTTTCTGTTGGGTTTCAATCCTAAGAACGTATAGAAAAGTAACCATTAATCAAACATTGTGAACTAGTAGGCAAACTTTAAGTTATTGATACGGATACTTTATTTTTTGTAGTTTCATGATATTGGTATCCAAGTCATTTCATATAATGAGATAAATACAGGAAGCTACAAAGTATTTCCCTTGGTTTTTAGTCCATCGTGTGACTTTGTTGTGTTGTCCTACTTACAATGCGTTTCAAGACCTTAATCTCATTTTCAAGTATACATCATCACTCTTCAGATTGTCATATACAGTTGAACTTGGTTATAGCGCCAACGGAGGGACCGAACAAATGTTGACGATACGTCCGAGTGATGTTATAAAGATGTACCAATAGGAAATCGTATTTTTGTTACCTTGAGTGAAAGGACAAACAGCTATACAGTATTACTATTGGCAACATTATTCGTGATGTTTATTAAAAAGTAAAACACTTTACTTTTCTTTTAATGTACAGCAGGGTCCCGATAATTGGAGCTGAGGTCACCTACAATTGTAAAATAGGTAACATTGGTTAATGTGTAAAGTTTTAATGAGTAAATACATGTAATGTGTATTAACAAACTGTATTAAAAATATTAAAATTACAGTACGTATTAAAACATTAACTTACTGTATTAAAAAAAAGACATGAAACAATTTTAAAGTGTCAACATTACTGTGGGAGTGGGGGCAACTGTCTAATCACAACTATGTAAATGTCTTGCCAGGCTATACGATTGAATCTTGCCGCGCTTTTGTATTGTCCGAACACTTTCCAAGCAAGGTCATGGGTTTAGTTACACACAACTGACAGTGCATAGCATGTGAATTGTTCCTTAGGAGAGGTGGGAGAGTTAGCAATGTTGCTTGTAGTGGGACCCTCCCCCTCTCTACTGACTTTGATGGGGTTTTAAATGTGGGAAAAAATACGTAGTTTGTTTATTTCGCACTTTGTTTCTGAGGAGGGAGAAAATAGGCCCCCTGAAATCAAAGGAAAGCGGGAATTCTAACTTTTTTCGAGTTCTGAAAAAACTGAATTCAAAGTTTGATATTTTGTAGATTTATGACGTGTTACAACCGAGTGGTTAAAATATTTGTCGAAGTTAAAACAGGGGTTTATAAATAATGTAAAAGATAACGATTTGACCGGACCTAAAAAAAATGACGCTATGTCCAAATTGACGCATTAGCCGAAGCCGTTAAAACCAAGTTCAACTGTATCCACACAAACACATTAATTACAACAAGTACGCAACACATAATTTAAAGCGCTAAACGGACTGAGTTGGTTGGTGTACACCATCGCATCGTCCACAATAAACTAAACTAAACAGTTTATTGTATGGTAGTTATTGACGAGTTATAACCGAGGACTGTATCATATAAGTAGTTGGACTGAAATGACACTTGGAGGTTTAGGTGCAAACAAATTCTACTAATATATTTCGTACATACAGGCAGATTTTTAGCGCCTTCTTGAGTAGGCCAACTTCCCAAATTGTTGGTTGAAACATTCGTAGTTCTGTGAACAGTAGACCTCGCTCTTTGACCCTATCTCGGCTCCCCCTCCACAACTCACTCACAGCAGCCACACTGACGTAGCGCAGGAAAGAGCAAGACAGCAGGTAGCGCTCTCTCTCTCTCTCTCTAGATAAAACTATAAGGTTTTATGAAGATATCTAAAGAATAAATGTATAAAAACATGGTTAAAATACAAAAACTTGGACAATTTTTAACAAATTTCAAGTTTCGTTCATTTTGTGAGCTTACCGTTAGAGATACGGGTAAAAATCAAGGAAACAATTTTGTAGAACATCAAATTTGCTAGCAAAATGTCATTAGTTTTTCAATTCGACTTATGGTTAAGCCACAAACTGGCTTTCGGAAAAAAGCTTACACTGAGAGAAATGGTGCAGCCGCCATTTTAATTTTATTTAATGGGTGAAAAATGGAAAAAACCGTATATATACATTGCTTGACTTACGAATAAGGAACATTCATGAAAAAAATAATGACAATCGGTCAAGGCGTTTAACCGTAATCGTGAGAGACAGACAGACCAAATGCCGAACGGTCGAGCTAAAACGGAGACCTCGCTTCCGTTCGGTCAATAAATTTAATTTTGGAAATTTGCTAAACTGACATCAATGGTTCAGGTGCTTGACTGAATTATTTAAACTCTGTTTAACTATTAATGGCTCTTTTTAATATCACTACTTGCAAACATTTAAAATATCACAAATGTTACAAAGTAAGATCTTTTAAAACAACGAATCCTTATATTTCTTTTGATTGATGTTTCAGTTAACGATGAACAAATAATCAATACGCCAAATTCAGTGCAACCGAAAAAATATTCAACATTTTCCACAGGAAGGAAAAGTAAGTACAACAAACAAGGTTGTTATAAGTGAAACAAACATATAATGTCTAATAAATAAGTCATTCAAATTTCATTTACTATATCTTTAATACGGTCCTCAAATTTTTTCTTAATGCTATCACCTGTGTTAGCTTGTTAAAATGGTTTATCTACGACCATTGCAATAAACACCAATAACGCTATTACAAGTAACATCAGAAAGAGGTACATTACAAACCAAAAGCCAACCCGATTAGGTAATGATATCATTACCTAACAGGAGTCACTTTACATAATAGGCTCTAGACCAATGAGAGCTCGTCATTTGACGGAAGTAGAGTTGTAGTAAAAATAACGCTATTCGTACATCAGCTGATTGTACCCATACGTTCCGGATGTTAGTGTGTTATTGTAACTAACCTCAAACGTGAGTTGACGCATTCCGCAAACATGAGTGATAGTGATGAATTTTGTTTAACTCCAGAGGAAATTAATACAAAAGCAAATTCGGCTCTAAACAATTTGTTGCCAGAAAAATCTAAATTTCGTTATGAAAAGGTTTATAACCAGTTTATGGAGTGGAAAACTAGAAATGGTGTTAGTTCGTTTTCCGAGAATGTTTTCATTGCGTATTTTGAGGAATTGGCCCAAGATAAGAAACCTAGTTCGCTTTGGTCTATTTATTCAATGATTAAATCTACAATCAACATCAAACATCAAATAGCCTGTATATTTTTGGTCGTAGATAAAGTAGTGTACGCAACGATTGTATTCAGCCTTTAAGCCACTCGTGAGATATTTAGAACACTCGCTTCGCTCGTGTTCCAACTTACATCTCACTCGTGGCTTAAAGGCCTTCATAATACAATCGTTGCGTAAACTACTATTACAATTCTAACCCCTCCTACATTACGTTATTGGCTAAGTAAGGAAATGGTGATTGGCATGTCGTAATGAGCAGATAATAGTTTTCCAATAACTTGTGTACTTTTATCAGGTCACAAGTTAGTTATATCAAAGCCCACTAAAGAATACCGTTGCGAGGCGGCCAATAGGATGGGCGCGCAGCGTTGCCATATCTACTAGCCTCGAACACTCCTGGCATTTACCGCTCGAGGCTTGATCGCACAGTTTAAAGAATTATAAATGCGTTGAGTCAGCAGCAGTCAGTTAGAAGCGTGGGAAGAACGTGACAACGTCGCACTACGGCTATTGGAGCGTTCAAGGTCTTGGTGTGTACAAGCCCGTCCCTCAACGGTATTCTTTAGTGGGCTTTGATATAGATGAGAAATAATTATTTGACGTAAATGACATTTAATTTTGCAAAAATACTTCCTGGACAGCATAGAACGGAAGTGTCATTGTATCTAACTGCTCCCAGAACTCGCAATTATTGCACTAAAAAGCCCAGACATTCCCTTAAATTTTTTAAATAACTAAAATAGTTGAGTGTGATATTGATTTTAAAATGTTTTGTACCTGAAATTTATTTTTACGAGTGAATGATTTTCTGTCAAAGAGATAATAAACGGTTATTACTTAACGTAGCTGTAATATTTGCTTCACCAAATTAGTTACTGTTAAAACGCACAAATCAATTTAATATGTGTTCCAGGCATGAGATTGAAGAGTATTTCAAGGAAAGCTTCACCGGTTTTAGATGATGTTGTTTCTCAGCAAGAACAGATGGATATACAATTGACATCTACAAGTTAGTACAAATGTTGAAATTATAAACACTGGTGTCACTAAATTTTTCCGCTATTGTTGATAAGCGTTGAAATTAATACAAATTCTATAACTCTTTGGTCATGTTTTACAACAACGAAATAACTTTCTGTGCTTATTTGTATAACTGAGCTGCTAAACAGACACAATATAAACCCAAAGTACAGTAAGAGTCTGGCTAAACGAACTCGGGCCAACCAAAACTCGGAACGCCTCCAAAAATCAAAAAATAGTAGCCCTATTGTATGGATAATATATTTTTTTTAAATCAAAATTAGAACCTACAACTTCAACAACTATTAGAAATTAAGTAGCGGCTTTGAAAAATATGTGCCAATGTAATTCAGTTTTCTCAGAACTTGAAAAATGTTAGAAGTCCCCTTTTCCTCTGATGTACGGCTGCCTATTTTCTCCCTCGTCAGAATCAAACTGCAAAATAAACAAACTACTATACTGAGTAGTTAAACAAGTTTTTTTTTATTATTTAACTTTGAAGTTTTGGGTAGTCGGGACAAACTTTTTTTATAGATTTATCTATTTTTAAACTTTTGTAACGTCTTTAACGTTACAAAAGGGCTTTCCCAATGTGGGGCCGATAATGCTAATAAGTCTTTGTAACATCTTCAATGTTACAATTTATTTATTTACTTTCTTTTTATTTTTTTAGGTTATACAGTTAAGTAGTTATGTCTTGTTAAAAAAAAAAATGCATCCATAAAGAGTGGTGAAATGTTACAATTAAAATGGAAATTACTTTAATAAACAACATTTTCATTTTCCCAACAGATTCCGAAGAAATCTGTTTAACAGAGAAGAGCATTGTTGAAGAGCAAAGAAACTCTTTGAAATCTGGCACTGTCGGAACAGACAGACGCTCTACGTATCTCAAGGGAGATGAAGGTAAAATAGTTTTGCTATTATGTTGTTGTATATGAAGTACAGATGTATTTTTAAACCTGAAACTGTTTGCGTATGGGAGGAGAACTGCCTGTGGAGGAGCTGTTGGTGGTCGGTAGACTGAGCAGCTGCTCATGGTCATGCATTTGTACTAGCTCATTATTCCACAAGGTGGTATTGTTTGATTTATTCGTTAACAAAAACAGCTGATTTCACCAATCAGCTGTAATACTTCCAACAACTATGTGTACCATTTAAAGGTTATGTATACAACTTTTAGGTTAAGTTTTGTTCTGTTATTATAGGAATAATAATGTACATCGATACATCTTATCCGTTCTATCGTGTCTGCTTCCGGACATGTATGGTTAGGTCTGTCTTGGGCTATAAGTTTAAATCTAAACTATTGCTATTTTAATAGAAACATAAAAATTGGAGCTTATTTTAATTTACAAATATAGGCCTATTGGCAATGAAAACTTGAGTGAAGTTTAAGGTACACCATAACATAGTTTTGCCTAAACAATTTGTATGTTATATTTGATGTTTTTTGCCTGTAGTTTTCCACAGGGGTTTACTAGTAATTTAATAATTTGTAACCAATTTTCAGTTAAATTAATGGAATTTCCGATTTTTACATATTCAGGGTGTCACAAAAGACCTCAACAGATTATACAGGATCGTATTGTATACATTGAAATAAATGACAAATGTTTAGTAATTTTTTTTTTTTAAATTGGCTTAGTTTAGTCGCAAACCGCCATTTTGTTTTTTTTACTCCAAAAATAGATAAGTTATTGAGTTCAAATATGGGATCGAATTTATGTTTATAATTTTCTTTATAACGGGGTTTTTGTAGTTTCTGTAGGTCAAAAGATAACCGAGTTATTATTAAAAAAAAAAAAACTGAAAACATAATTTTTTGGTAATTGTATACAACATTTAAAATTAGCCTAAAATCAACATTTCAGATCAATTACAACTTTTGTTTGTCGTTAAAAAAAAAAATAGAATATTTTGTCTCTTGTATATTTTTTTATAAATTTAGCGGTTTTCAAGATATTACTCATTAAAAATTTGAAACTTCGCCATTTTGAAAATTATAAACATAAATTTGATCCCAAATTTGAACTCAATATCTTATCTATTTTTGGAGTCACAGTGAGTTTTTGTAAAATACAAAATGGCGGATTGTAACTTAACTAAGCTGAATTCGGAAAAAAGTTGCTGAACATTTTTAATTTATTTCAATGTATACAATAAGATCCTGTATATCTCGCTGAGGTTTTTTTTATGACACCCTGTATATATATTTGATGAATATGTCAAAAGGAGATCTTGATTTAACAACAAAACTAGTAGAAGCAGTCAAAGAGCAATTAGAACGCTGTAACAACATTTTCTCTTTTATTCTGCAGCCATCAATCATTAGCACATAATCTTTGTTGGACAATATTTTAGTTGAAACTAATTTTTAGTTTTATTGGTGCATGAGAAATAAAAAAACTAGTTTGAATAAATTTGTTTTATGAAATGAGTGTATTTTATTTAAAACAAGTTAATCTAAAAATATCATGTTTTAGTTTTATATTAGAATTAATATTTTTGTAAGTACAGTATTTTTCTTGTTATTGAAAATATTTTTCTTGTTTGATTCAGAACTGCAAGATAGCGATTCTGTCGTGGAAAGTGTTGTTGAAAACCCAAGAAGCTCTTTGAGGACTGGTTTAGTTGGTAATGATAGACGCTCTACGTATTCTATGGATGGTAAGGAAATTCTGAATTTATGGTTTTAATGTTTTAGGAGAATTGTGACAGCAAAATGTACAATGCATGATCTGAACTGATTAAATGATGTGATAGGAGAAGTTTCAATTCTCCGTCCTTTGAAAGCAAAGTTAGGAAAAATCTTATTCTTGTAAAACCTAAATGAAAACAATAACTAATGTTTTTTTTTTCCAGATGAGAGCTTGAAAAGCAGTTCAGGCAAAACCTCACTCGTTGAAGATAGTTTGATTTCAAAGCAAGAAGAGGATGACATGCGGTCAACAACTGTGATAGGTTAGAACAAATCACTTGAAAAGTGTGTTAAGGGAAAGTGAACTCTGGGTTTTTAAATTAAAAAAAAAAAATTAATTCAAGTACTCTTAAACATTTTATTTTAGTCAGTTACTGTAGGCGGGCCCCTCATGGGAGAAAATGTTGAAATAAAACCAGTTTTATGAAATATGAAACTTTAGTTTCAAAAAATAAATAGAGTTTCGCGAAACCAAAATTTCACATAGTTGTATAACACCTTAGGTTTCATGATACTTAAGATTTTTTTCATGCAGGTTTCTTCAGTTTTTGACATTAGCGTGACACATGTAACAATAATTAAATAATTTATAATACATTTTCGGTTGTTAAATTAATAGGGTTTCTGTGTGTTTTTTTATTAATATGTCGAAAGAGGATCTTGATTTAACAATAAGACTACTTAAAGCACTCGAGGAGCAATAAGAACCCAGTATTTTCAGTGGCGAATACCCACTAGGCATAATAGGCCTAGAGTAATTTAAAAGTTCCAAGGGCCCATTGGATTTTACAAATGGTCATATAGTAGTAGGTACATGAAAACTGTTTTTTCTTTTTTTTTAGTACAAATTTTTCAAATTTACATATTTTTTTACAGTTTTATTCAAAAATAAATTATGAAAATGTGTTTATTTTGAAAAACAAATTTCAAAATTGTTTTGCTATTTTGTAATGTAGGTAGAAAGTTTGACCCCCCCCCCCCCCCTGTTACTAAACATTTTGCGCTTCGGAGCTAATTACTTTTAAAGTTTTACATCAATCAATTATTTAGTTGTATATTTAACTTCTTTTGCTACAAAAAATATATTGACCGCTTTTGGATTTGGATATAATTACTATAATTGGCGAATTTAAAAAAAAATGCTTGCACCACGAAAAAACCCGCCATTATGATTACCAATTATGGGGTTAAAAGAACATTTTACTTATCAATATCATAGCTTACATGTGTACACAATTTTATCAGCCCAGTTTTTTAAGTCGATCTTAACTTAATGTCCATCATGTAAGTTGTAGTGGGGGCCGTGAACTGATAAGTGCATAGGGGCCACTGAGCTCGTAATCCGCCACTGCCTTTTTTTACTCTGTAGCCACCAATATGGCATTAGCACGAAACCTTTGCAGAACGATACTGTTGAAATTCATGTTTAGTTTATTATTGCATGACAAATATAAAATTACAAGGATGAATCAAATATAAACGGGACTGATGTTTTTCTAAGTCCCTACCATAGAATCGCTTTTTCCCAATGGATTGCAATCTTTTTATTTTTAATTTCTTCATTGTAGAAACTAACAGGGTGTTCGCATAGCCATTGCAGCACGACTCTTCCACTGCTTCCTCATAGGTTAATCGTTGGCCTCCCATTGGTTTTTTAAGGAGCCCAATAAGGTGAAAGTCGCATGGTGACAAGTCGGGACTGTAGGGTGGATGTTCCAATCTTTCCCGCCCGATTCTGTTGAACTCATGTCTTGTAGTATTTACTACGTGAGGCTGGTGTGTCGTGAAGCAAGATGACATTTCTGACAGATTGTGTTTTTCTTTTCCTTCGATATGACAATTTTGCTCTATTCAATCAGTCATAACAATATTAACTGTGCGTCGAGCATGGAGGAAAAAAGCGGTCGCCATGACCTTACCGGCTGAAATCTGAGCCTTCCTTATTCATGGCGCTCTTTCTTCACTTCATTCTCGATTGTTTTGACTCGAGGGAGTAATGGTGCACCGAAAGTTTCGTCACAGGTGACCATTTGATTCAAAAACAGCTCACTTTCTTCCTCAAATCGATTCTAGAGAAGCTGGTAAACCTACAAACTATAACAATAATTTAGGTTATGTACCTTACCGTCTTTTTGTCAGTTCCTTTTATTTTTCAAGATAGATTACTCCAAACCATGTCTCTTCTGTTCATCAGACACAGAATCCACCTATCGGATACTTTATGAAAACCGAGGTCTCAACTGTCACTATCTGTTGAGCACTCTTATGTTCAATTCCTTGGCGATTTCCTCATGAGTTCCTCTATGAGATTCCGTACCACCTAGATGTTGCCTTTGGTAACACTTGTCCTTGGGCGTGGCTCTGATTTTCGATCCTTTTCTCTACCTTCAGAGAACTCATGCCAGGCAAGACACGGGTTCATGATATCGTTTTGTCCCCGAACTGAGTCTCCAACCTCCGTAAAATTTTGTTTGTAGTTACCCCTTCATTACCTAAAAACCTAATAATATCCGTTGTTCCACGGAGACATGCACTACTTGCTCACTCATGGTATTCTTTAACCGTGAAACGACGTAATTAAATCCCTAACAGCCTTGGATAGGTCTGTTGATCGACCTTTCTCGAGACTGGCCCGTCTGAAATTTAAACAAAAATCAGTTTCGTTTGTTATTTTATTTACCTAGATAGCAAATAAATTTGTTTTTTGAAATGAGCGTATTTTATTTAAAACAAGTTACGCTAAAAGGTTCGTTTTTAGTTTTATATTAGACGTACTATTTTTTTAATACCATCTTTCTCTTTTTATTACAAATATTTTTATCGTTTGATTCAGAACTACAAGATAGCGATTGTGTGATGGACAGCGTTATTGAAAACCCCAGAAGCTCCTTGAGGTCTGGCTCAGTTGGTAAAGATAGACGCTCTACATATTCTATGGACGGTAAAGGTAATGAAATGCTTATTTTATGGTTTTAATGTTTAAGGAGAACTGTGACAACAAAATGAATAATGGAAGAAACAAGCAATCTTAGTTATTTTTGCATTTTTTGAGGTTTCTTTCTTTCGAAGTAATCTTTTACAATTTAAGTATAATAATTCTATATGAACTTTTTTGTTACCTAGATAATAATTTTTCTATAAGAAATTGGTTTCCATGAAACAACTAATATTAATTACAATACTAAATTAGTTTTTTTTTTCACTAGCTGATAGTAAAATTAATTTGTGCTCCTCCAATTCTATTTTTGTTCGAGAAATTATTGCATCCGTTAACTTTATTTGCAATTTTCTACCTTTACGTGTATATTTGTTTTGCTTCAAACTAAAATTATTGTAAGTCGTCCCTAAATTAGATAAACAATGGGTCTATTAAAAACACTAAGAAATAACATAAACCAAGTCGTGTGAATAGAAACACATCAATAGTTAGTAGTAAAAAGCATTATCTAACAATTTTTTAAGCTTTAACTAGTTTTCCTAAATAAAAGTATACAGTCAAGTGAATAAAATGTAGCTAAAATTATTAAGTGAAAGCTTGTGTATTTTTCAATCTAACTGGTAGACGACTTAAGGTCTGCTCCAGTAAAAGAGAAAGCTACTGGCGACTCCAACACTTCACTCTATAGCCGTATCTAAACCGTGCAATTTCTTTGCAGCTGAGTGCTTTGACATTGCCTAACTTAAAACCATTTTATAAATCCATCTTTTGTAGGCCTAATTGAGTGCTGAAAAAAAACTGAATATTCTTTATAAAATTGCGGATCTGGTTTGCGATTGACTTTTAAATATACGGGGTGTCCCACGAAGAGGTCCCTATTTTTGAACTAATATATTAGATGCACCGAACACTCTACAAACCTGAAACTCAACAGTCCTAACATACACATATGTAAAAGAAATATACCTGAGAATCAGTTAATTCTGACACATTAGGACAAAATGGCGGGATATCAAAGAAATAGTACCTTTTCGTTAAAATAGTTTTATTTGCTTAAGTGTTACAACATAATTATTGAATTTTAACGATGTTACTAAGCACTAAACAACGTTAGGGAATTGAAGATGTAAGTAACTCATAAATAAATTAAATCTATTTGATCCATAAACCTTATTCAAACTGATGTCCATCGATCGCAATGCACTGATGACAACGAAATAGAAAACAGTCATACGCTTTGCTGAACAACTCTCGAGGTATCAACAACAGTTCCTCTTCGATCAACCTCATTAGTTCATCGTCTGTTGCAATGTTATGACAATAAACCTTCTCCTTCAAAAAGCCCCACAGAAAAAAGTCACAAACAGTCAAGTCTGGAGACCTTGGGGGCCAGTCCATGAAGCTGCTGCCACGACCTATCCAACTGTTAGGAAGATTTTGGTCCAAAACTGCTTTGGCCACATTAGCATAATGCGGAGGAGCTCCATTCTGTTGGAAAAAAAACGTCTTTCATCTCAGTCTGAGAAAGATGAGGAACTATGTGATTGCTTAAAACTGATGCATACCTTTCTCCAGTCATTGTTTGTCGGGATATGTCATATGACAAAACACCATCCTTGGTAACAGCAGCCCAAACTGTTATACCTGTTGATTTTAATTTCTCTTCTTGTAAGATATGTGGATTTTTTGTGTTATAGTAATGATAATTATGCCTGTTTACAGTTCCTGTTCGATAAAATGTCGCTTCATCTGAAAACACGATTCCTTCATGCCATTTGCTATCTACGTCAGTCTTTTCAATTATTTTCGAACAAAATTCCAATCGTCTGTCAGGATCATCTTCAAGCAGTCCGTGAACTAAATGAGTTTTATAATGTTTGATTTTGTTCTTTTTGGCATACCTTTGGACAGATGACTTCGGTATCCCTGTAGCAGATTCCACCTTTCTTACTGAATTAGGCGTATTTGGAGATTCCATGAAAGCAGCACATACGATTTCTTCATTTTCTATGTTGGAGGATCTATGGTATTTTTTTTTTTTGTATTGACCCCGTTTCTAGTAGGATAGTCTTCCACTTACGAATAGATTTCCTTGACGGTGGAACTACACCTGGATACCTTTCCCTAAAACACCGTATTGCTTCATAATCATTTTCAAAGGCAATAGACCAGGAACAACATTTCACTTTTTGCTCAGTTGAAAACGGCATGGTACATAAGACACTTTACAATGCAACTTAATAAGAAATGCCAATGTTTATTACCAAATATGTTCATTGTTGTGGATACATGCAGTCAGCTGATAGATTTAAAATAGTCTAAACAGCTGTAGCTGTTCCTATTCTAAATAAAAGTAGGTTTACCCTTAAAATACGATTTCTGATTTTGTTGTTTTTTGTTTTTCCGCCATTTTGTTTGGATCAGTCAGAATTAACTGATACTCAGGGGTACGACTGTAGAATTTCAAGTCTGTAGCGCGCTCTATTCGTCTGTCATATCAATTCAAAAATGGGGTTCTCTTCGTGGGACATCCGGTACATTTTTTACTGTGTAAGGAAAAAGTTCAAACTTGGTACAGTAGGGTCCCGCTATTCTGAACCAATTAGGACCAAACACTGTTCGGTTTGGCGGGAATTCGGAATAGGCGAATTTCATGAATAATATCAACGTACTGACTTGTTAAGGCGTAAATTAAGTGCGGGGACATCCGCCAGTGTCTAAGCAGCGTTGATCGGCTCGGAGGAAAGCGAGGAGGATGTGAACGCTCAAACTGAACTCGCATCGCACGTAGATGCGCTAATTGGTCTTGACCTCGCCTTAGTGCAGGTTTACACCATCCGTTTTTTCCTTCTGTTGCGTTACGATTCCTTCTAAAAACGGAAGGGAAGGAATGGGTTGTTCGAACTGTCCGTTTGTCATCCCGCCGTCTGTCTGTTAGTACCATTTCGTCTTGGAAAAAGATCGAGAAAAAAATAAAATTCCTTCGATGTAACGAAATGAGAGGAGAGCAGGGTGGCTAGCGACAGGGAAAACCTGGAAAAGTCAGGGAATTTTACTTTTCTGGAAAAGTCAGGGAGTTTTTTTGGTTAAAGTCAGGAAAAAATAACATTTCTAATGAAAATAGTTAAAAATAACTATTTAAAATTATAGATTAATACAATTTTTAATTGAGAAAATAAACATTAAAGATAAGTTGAATTGCTAAATTAATCAATAAGAAAACTATGTTTTCTGATACGTAAAAACAATTATCAGCAAGTTACGGTAGTGATTGCGGCTGCTTGTTCCATTGCATTTGCTGCGATATGACCTTGAAATTTTTCCCTAACGTGCTGTTTCTAAAAATGTTAGTTTTATTATTAAATGTTTTCGAATTTGGGTATCTTCATAT
>JAGFPH010001920.1:121139-137077 GCA_018207615.1 Philaenus spumarius
CTGTTGTACCTGGCTTCGTTAAGGTAAATAAGTAAAACTTTTTTTATAGCTGTTGTACCTGGCTTCGTTAAGGTAATTAAGTAAAACTTTTTTATATCTGTTGTACCTGGCTTCGTTAAGGTAAATAAGTAAAACTTTTTTTATAGCTGTTGTACCTGGCTTCGTTAAGGTAATTAAGTAAAACTTTTTTATATCTGTTGTATCTGGCTTCGTTAAGGTAAATAAGTAAAACTTTTTTATAGCTGTTGTACCTGGCTTCGTTAAGGTAAATAAGTCAAACTTTTTTATAGCTGTTGTACCTGGTTTCATTAAGGTAAATAAGTAAAACTTAATAAGCGATAAAATTACCGGGAATGCGATTAAAATTTACCGGGAAAACCGGGAATTATGCGTGATTTTTTTTCCTCCCTTGGCTGGCCACCCTGATTAATTATCTCGGTTGCAAAAGTGAGGGTCATGTGAACAGACAGGAGTAGGAAATAACGGAATTTTGAGGGAAAGAAATCCTGAAAACTTTTATCTTAATCTGGTTAACAGGAAAATCTGATTGCTACTAATTCGAAGTATTTGTTGCTTGGTATTGAATGAGACGTTATTGCTCTAAGGTTGTTCAACTACTGCTATCTGCAGGAATTTCTGTTGTGGTAGTCCTTGATATACAAGGCAAATCCTCGTTGTCTGTAGCGGCGTATTTACGGTATCTTTTGATTGATCATTTTATGACTTAGGCATATATTAAGAACATACAGTAGATTATGTTAATAATTAAAATTAATTACTTTCATTATTTTTATCAAACAACAGCTGCTGTAATCAATTCAATCATGCAGCTGAACCGCTGACGAAAGTTCAGCGAATTTTCAAAATTAAATGCATATGCTTTAGAGTTTCAACCAACAATTTGGGAAATTGGTCTACTCAAGAAGGCTCTGAATAGCTGCCTCTGTGTACTAAATATATTAGTAGAATTGGTTTGCACCTTGACTTTGCGGCTATGTGTTTTGGACTGGTTCGCTTTGCTCTCAGCGTACAAAATCGGCCGTCAGTCTCGGATCCAAAGATGCCCCCACGGTAAAATCCCCCAAGTGGATTTGAAGCGGGTGTTTTTATGGTATTTTACGTTTTGATCAATTTTGGGGGAACCAAGCGAGCTGTAAGGTCGCGTAAAAAAAACAAAATGTGCATAATAATATCTTACATTATTTTCTTAGAAAAAACCCTAAAAAAATTTATTCTTGTTCAAAACATCTAAAAAAATAGTTACTTCCGGTAGTTGGATTTTTTTTGCCTAACGAACTCGTCCGAGCGACTTAGAGGGCTTTTACCGCGGGGGAATCTTCAGATCCGAGGCCGACAACTGAGTTTGTTCGCTGGAAGTTAGGCGAAGCAGTCTATAACCCGAGGCCACAAGATCAAGGTGAACTCGCTGTCGATGCTGGAGGCTTAGGAGCTAACAAATTCTACTAATATATTTCATACACACATGCAGCTATTCAACGCCTTCATGAGTAGACCAATTTCCCCCAATATTCGGTTGACACCCTAAAACATATATTATGATTAATTTTAGAAATTCGCTAAACTTACATCAGCGGTTCAGCTGCGAGTTTGAATTATTTGTCTTTAACAGCAACAAATTTAAAACATAATTGATACCATAGACATGTCATTAATGTAATTTATTTGTTTTTAGGTTTTGAGTTTAATATTTAAGACAACATTGATTAATATAGACAATAACTCCATATTAACAGAGTCCTATACATTTGTCTAACCTTTTGTTTTTATTCTAAACTTTTTTTGTTTTAGTGCTGCAATCTTCAAATACCCCTTGCGGAAAAAATGTTGCAAGAAATGTACAACGTAAGTTTATTAATCTTCATATGCATTTTCCGAACGTTACTATGTTTTTCAATTTTATCTCGTTTTAACTTATTCTATTTTAAAATTTAAAAAGTTCATAAATTAGACCACTGACGGTAGACAAAAAAAAAGGGCAAACATCGGATAAATTCGCATGTTTCTGATTTTTTGGTATGTTATTAGGGTACCTACCAGTAGTGTAAAACCAAGTTTGCAGCTTCGAAAGACTTGTGCTAACTTCGTGGGGCTCGAAAAACCTCGAAATTTTCCCACTGATTTCAGTTTTTGGCCCAAAACTCCTAAAAGGGTGCTTCCTACGGAAAAAGTCACGCTTTTCTTTTTTGAAGCTTTTTCATAGCACAAGTCTTTCGAAGCTGCAAACTTGGTTTTACACTACTGGTAGGTACCCTAACAACATACCAAAAAATCAGAAACATGCGAATTTATCCGATGTTGGATGTCTTAAGTCAGTGGTCTAAATGTGGAAAGATCTAATATGATTATATTATTGGGATTCATGCAACCTGTGCTAAGTATGTTAAGTGTGTTTAAATCGAGAAACTCGTTTGACAGAAGTGTGCTATTTAGAGTCGATAGCACACTCGACTTTAGCATTGTCTGGGGTCTGGTAAACCAGTGTTAACATCGTAAAACTCTTGGGGAAGAAGGTAATTTGAGGTTTTCAGCTTGAATTAACAAAACAAGTTGTTTGTTATAATTTTGTATTTTTCCTGTACTTGTTTTATTTGAGATGGAAAATAATGATAATAATTAAAATAATAAACATCTCCTCCTATCTTTGATTTCCGAGAATCCAACAAAGTTTGAGATAATTTTCTTTCTTTTTTTTTACTTTCTTGTTAATCCTCCTCTGGCAGTTGGATATTTCTGTACTAGCAGTCACATTTTTACTACTGGAACACATTTTAGTAAAGTGCATTTATACATTTTCGTGTTCAGAAAAGTACAGAGAGCATTTCTGTGTATTTGATTTTGTTTGCACAAATATGTTAGCAAAAAGGAACCAAAAAGAGGCCTAATCTTATTATAAATATACAAAAATGTAATATATACATTAAAAGTAGGGAAAAAATCTCTTTTAAAAACTAAAGAATATGGTAAGTGGACGTATTCTAAACTTTAGCCATTTAGCCTAGATCACGAAAACACAAGATATTTTTTCAAAAAATTCAGAAAATGAGACCTAATTTTATCTAAAATATAATTCACAAATTATAAAGTGCGTAGGGTATTACAGTTTCAGCCTAAAGAACTGTAAAAAGAGTGATGTAATCAAAATAATGTAATAAACTATATACCAAATCAATCTTTAGATTGTTCTGAGTACAATAATATATAAATATAACAAGTAGGCCTAATTTCTATTTTCTAAAATGAACCCCTATGAATGAACCCATTTCAAATTAATTATGCCAGTAATAAATTACTCAGGTATCAATATTCTTCAATTTATTATTTGTCAGGTAATTCAGTAATTTCTGGAACCTCGGAGGGGATAAGGCTGCTAGCCTGGACATATTTTTACTGTCAATTTTTTGAAACCCTTTTTTACAAAATAAATAATTAGAAACACTGAAGCCCCAACCACAAGTTCGTCGAATAAACTACACAAATAAACTGAAACACATTTATTAATATAGTTATTCTAGTTCCCTGATGTACATTTCGGTAACCAAGTTGCCATCATCGGAGGGTTCTAAATCTAAAAAATATATTGATTAATTATCAAAATGGTGTTTTTATTTACAATCAACTTGAACAATTAAATGAGGAGGACTTTTTCTTTCTACTTGTCTTTGGCATTTCAATTTTGATCAAGCACACAAACTCACAAAACCTGAACAAGGATGACCTTACTTTAGCAAATAACACAATTGCACAAGGGGTCCTTCACTCAAAATTCAAATGGCAGTTTATCATGATAACACATTAAGCATTTAGCACAGGTTGCATGAATCCCCCTATTATGTGCGGACAATTAATTTGTGGATTATGATTAAGTAGTTCGAAGTCGTGCATAAATTAGACCAATTACCAATAATGCAATTTCAGATAGGAATAGATTATTAGATGTTGGTATGATGAATTTATTTAACTTTTAATGTACTATGAATTAAGTATGTTTTTTAAGTAATAATAATATTACCTTAATAAGGTCCGTCACATTGACTTCTTGTCGTATCATTTAAGACGACATGTTTTGGAGCCGAATGCCATCTTCAGGTCTTAATCACACCAAAGAGATCGTCACACATTCAAATAATAGGCTTAAACATGATACGTAATAATTTTGCAATACAAAATCCAAACTTACATAAAACAAAAAGTATTAAACAAATTCTTAGAATAATTATATTGCAATATTCAACAACAACAAAATCACAAAAAACAGCCAGTAAACATAAGCTGTATAAAACCAGTGAACATGAATTCCTAATAAAAAGATTATATAGCCAGCGACATTTAGTTGTATAAACTTGAAACAGGTGTATCACGTTCTTTAATGTTATAAAACTCTTCTGTTGAGTAAAAAGAGGTTAGAACAAGCCATGCTTGGAACCCATCAAACAATTGCTTAATGGCTTAGTAGCCTATCTTTGTTATGTCTAATCTTATTGTATGCTCTCAAACCTGCAGAAAGATGCTAAACACATTGTTTCTTTCAAATTGAAGTTAAAGAAAAATGACAAACAAAAATTCAAGACTGTGTTCTGATAGAAATGTAATATACAGGGTGTTTGAAAAAGAACTCCTTAGTTGTATATGTATAAATTTATTGCTGAAATTAATGAAAAACTATATTAACAAGTACAATTAAAGAGAATACCTTAATTTTTTTTAATGTTAGTAAATTTCAACGTGGGATAAATTTGTTGCCCTGCACACGTCGAGAATAAATTCCACTTCTCGCCAACATAGCAGGTGTAACTCTCTCGACACGCGATGATTCTTTCCCGTAAATATCACATCATACGAAGTACCTTTAGGCACTCCTAATTGTAGACTATGTTTTTCCGATGACGTCTTTGGGCTCCGAACACACGAAACGGATCTGTTCAACGGTAGCTGCTGTCGGTTGACCTGACGATTTCATCTACAAAACGCTGCCGGTTTCCTTGAAAGAGTTTATCCAATTACGGATAGTTTTTGCTGTTTACCACCATTTTGACATCTAATGTTATGTGCACAGCCATTATAACAGATTCAGTTTGAACAAGCCAAATAACACACTGTGCCTTCTGTTGCGGAGTAACCGTTGCACTGAACGCCTGAAGTGTGCGCTGGTGCCGTTATTTTCAAGGTAATACAGGCCTGCCAACTGCAGGAACTGAATTCCCGCATTTACGTGAGCAAAACTTGGACAATTGATGAATCAAATATCACAAACTAGAATAGTGTATGCCACTTTGTACATAATCTAGGGCAAATTAAAACTAGAGGGTTCTATTTCAAACTCCCTGAATTGTGTACTAAGAGGTATGGTAAATTTGTTTACACTATAGAGTTTCAGCTATTTTGTGTAAACATTTTGCTGAGTATTCAATTTTAGCGATCCAACAGAGAAACTAAATCTTTTTAGACAAAGAGAGTGAGGTTGAATGTGCGAATTTGTTGGGGTTTACTGGCTAGGCCTTATTGGCACTGCAAAAGTACTTGTAGGATTATATTCTAGCTATTTCAATTTGTGGGTAGTTAAAATATTATTTTGAAACGCTGTGATTAAGTCAAAATGAAAATCATGAATCAGTTTCAAACGTGCTTGTGTGATTTATTATGCACGCTCGCTCCATGTGTTATTTATGGTATGAATCGCCAAATCTGGTTTTAATCGATACAATTTTCTTCACTAGAATCGAGTGCAAAAATTCCGTCCGCCCAGAAAATGCCCAACTTTTCTGCGATACATCAGAAAAGGTTTAAGAAAATGGAGTCTCTGGTTGACATGAAAAAACGGTTTGCTGATAAAGCCAGGAAAATGCTGTGTTCGCCGGACGTTCCTAGGGTAAGATATTTTTGTCTTTAAAAAAAAAACTTTTGGTACTTTTCATTGATCTAGGAAAAATTGTGTATTCAAATTATTAGTCTCTTTCAAGTGCTTTGTTGTAGTATGAGTTAGACTTAATTAAATTTGTGTTTAAACTTTAATAAAATTGAAGAAGTTACGCAATCAAGAAGCTTTAGCATTGTATCCTGAAGATTTTTTGTTGGATTTTAATGAAATTGGAAGTGGTATATGCTTAATACAGACTATTTCAATACTGTACATGTAAATATTTATTTTCGTAAATACTTTATTACTTAAATTCTAATGCAATATTTTTTATGAATAAGAACTATTGGGAATATCTATATCTCAATAATATTTTTTTAAATAATTCATATTTGGGTATTAGAAATTTGTACTCCGTTTTGCCTGTAGTGTAAAGTAAATGATTCAGACTAAGGTTGATTGTAGTTTTCACACAGTGTAGAATCAAATGTAATGTAGTAGATCTATGAATAAATATTGAGCTTGACTTGTGAGAAGATATACTTGATAGAATAAACTTTGAACACAAAATCTCACAACTAATAGGTTTATTAACCCTATAAATGCCAGACTGCACTATTTGACGCTTTCTTGGGCGTAGAACGCAACCATTTCGAACAATAGCGAGAATTTGCATATTCAATTATTTAATGCACTTAAAATCATCCAATCGTAATAACACCGGCACCTTTGGAAATGAAATAAATTAAACTTTAATTTTTTTATTTATAACTTTTTCGTAAAACGTATATTTACATACATAATCATCGTTTTAAAATTGTAGCTCGGATTAAACCTGTTTCCGCACGTACAATACAATTATACTCTTATTTCCCACATCTTTAACCTCCAAGACCATCTACAGAAATATTTTGATCAATATTATAAAGCTACCATGGGATTCGTCAAGATTTTAACTTTTTGAAACTACCTTCCAATCAGATGTCACTATTTTACAAGATTTCTGTAAACCCTTGCAATTGGACAGTTTTCAAGAAATGAAACAGCTCATTTGTCAACTGAGATTAGGAAGACAATCCTATACGTTTTCACGGATTTTTTTATACAATTCTGTAGAGAAAAGTTTGATCATTCCAACGGTGTGAAGTAAACTAGATATAACCGGTTATATGTTCTTCAAACAGCAGTGGAAAGTACATAATTATAGCAATCTGGTTAGATCGTCTAGCCCGTTTCATTCCCACGGTGTTCAAGGGACAATTCTTGTACGTAACTTAACGCCGCAAAGTTTTATCAGATTGATGTCATTTTGTTATTGAAATAAAGATAATTCAATTCGAACACTTTTGTGAACTATGAAAAGACAAGTATACAGTTCTTTTCTTTGATTTATTCTATCTACACTTTGTTATAATAATATTTCATTTTTGGGCAAAGCATGTATTAGTAAATTACGTTTCAAACTAGGCCTAGTTTTGTTAGCAGTCTTGTGTTTGGAACATAAAAACTGGTGCTTTCAAAATAAGAAATTTGAAATTGATAAATATTTTTATACAGTTCTATTCAGAACTAAATCACAAACTTTTTTACGGTTGTGAAAAAAATAACAAAATATTTTTACTACTTGTTATGTAGGCCTACAGTTGAACTTTACCTTCCGTAACTGAACATTTTTTGTTTCTTGAGCTAATAACTTTTTCAATTTTACATCAATAATTTTTTTTAATTACTTATATGAATTGTTTGAACCTTTCTCTAAAAAAAGGTATAGAACACTTTTGGATTGGGATAGAATTACTATTTTTGACAAATTTTTTAAAATATGCTTGCAAAACACTAAAAACCGGCTCGCCGATTTTAGCTATAACCAGGGCTTGTGTAGGAATAACTTAAACGCGTTTCAACGTTAGATCTTCCGAATAAAATATATTTTTATATGTATGATTTACGTTTGTACTATCTCCCGAGCCAAGCGAGTAGCCGCTTAGACCTGTCGTAATAACCTGACAGAATAAAACTTGAACACAGAAACTCACAACTAATACGTTTGTTAACTAAACTCGTTTCAACGACAAAGTCGCCATCTTCAGTGATGCACAAGCTACAATAATGAATTTAAACTCTCTATAAGTTATAGTTTTATTATTGTAGCTGAAGATGGCTATTTTGTCATCTTAAACGTGTTAAGTTATTAAACGTATTAGTTGTGACATTCTGTGTTCAAGTTTTATATCTTCTCACAAGTCAAACTCAGTATTTACTTCTCGTGTATAAGTATAGCTAGCCTCTTTGTTGTTTCGAATTCGTTAACAACGCTTTTAAAGTAACCCATAAATTGTACAAAAGTTCCAAAACAGTCACAAACATCATGGATTTATTATTTCCAGAATAATCTATATATATTTTTTGTATTTTTCAGTGTGCTCTTATAAATCAAAGCGCAACTCGGGGAACACCTTTTAAAAGCGGATTGGGAACTACTGCTACTCCAAGTAAGTATAAATATTTAATGTGTTAAAAAATGTCTTTACTAAAACTATCTTTCCTACCTCCATTTGACTTTAATTTTTTAATACTAACACTTTGCGTGCTACGCTATTTTACAGTCCTGTTACGAATGGCTAGCATGATTGCGCCCTTGGATTAGGCTTGCGGTTTTAACCGCGTCAGTCGTAGGTCATGCCGTGTTCTACTCTATGACTGAACGCGGTTATTACCGCATAACAATTTAATGCCTAATTTATGTGAATCATTTAAAAATATTTTAATATGCTATAAAACCATTTCTGAATAGTAAAAATAATAATATTTTTACGTAAAACATATTTATTTATTAATACAAAAATATCAATAATGAAAACTAATCATATTATTGAATTATTTTTATTTTATTTTTTTTAAATATGCTAGTAAAACCTGAATGTGTTTTATGTAACATAATTCGTAAATTATAAAAACAATGACACAAAATTAATTTTTTTATGTCACTTTATCATAATATATTATAATACATATATAAGCCTTGTTTGATAAGGCTTTGTTATTGTAGTATATATTTCAAATCGTTTTATTCGATCGCTCGTGTTAAATATACTGCTTTTCGTCTGTTCACCAAAGTCAAGCAACATTGGCCGTGCGAGTATTTGGATGGGTGACCACTTTGCAACACCACAAACTATTTATTTTTCACTAATATGGTAAAATATCTAATAACAGAATAGAAATTATAAAAATAATCAATTTAAACTAATAACTTACTTTAAATTGTGAAAATATTGGCAGAATAGTTGAAAACTTGGCTCAAAAACGGCAGTTTTTGAACGCTTATAAGTTTCTTTGTAGTCGATATTCTCTTAGGTTACGCGATTAGTACTCGTAGAAAGGTCTCTACCAACTACTCAGGTACAAGAAATTGCCATAGACAATGACTAAATCCCCTCTTTTCCAGTGTAAAGTAAATAGCGCATGTGCGGCTCAAGTCATGGCGATGGACATTTTTTTGCGGCTTTAACCGCACTCAGCACGGAACGTGTTCACCTAAAGTGTTTTTAAACTTAAATTAATAATATCTGCCCAACTTAAATCCTAACTTGTGCACAATATTTGTGAAGAAAATTTACATTAATGAATATTGTATTATTTATTTCTAGTTATTTGTTAATATATTTATTTATATCGTTTTTAGGCAGTTTGAAGAAGTTACCATCAGTTAAATGCGTTCCCAAAACTCCATCGTCCGCCAAAAAGGTACCAACAACACCTTCTGCGCCCAAATTTCCAGCAACCACCAAGATCAACAGATTTGGGTTCAAGCAACGCATGACCATGGACATTGCAAAACAAATTGTCAATAGAGACATCATACCAGCAAGGTACCAAATATCTAAATTTGTACATTTCAATGTTGCTATTGAAAGAGTGAATCTGTACGTATGTTTCATCTAAATCTCTCTTCCAGTTCCTGATTTTTCTACTTCACCTTTCACATATATTTATTACCATCTTTTCCGTTATACGTATACCACTATCACTATTTAAATAGGAAGTTTTATGCGTAAGTTTACTGTTCGACCCTAGCCTAATATTTTTGCAGACAACGACCTAATATTTTTGCAGAATATAATTTTAAAAAACCCTAAAAGCTTCTAATATATAGTATTTATTCACAGAATGTTTACCTGTATTCTACTGTTACATGTTGAATACAGTTAAACATTCTGTGACTAAATACTATAGGTTAGAACCTTTTAGGTTTTTTTTTTATTATTCTTGCATTTCTGTTGCCATAGGTTAGCCTAGGATCTAATAGTAGCCTAAACTTGCGCCAAGTTATATGCTTTTCCGTTAAACTTCCTATTTAAATAGTGATGGTGGTATACGTATAACGGAAAAGATCCATTTATTACACTCTAATATTACCATGAAGATATCAACTTAATAATTACTGAAGTTTTTATACTGATCACATTCTATATTCAGCTCTCACTTATCCATGAACTCGGGGGTTTTAAAGTTTGGATTTACACTACAACCCTGGTAGTTCTCTAGGGAGGCATACAGGTAACAATTTTTTCGGTTAAGGGTCTGCTGAAATGGCGGCCATCTTGGATTTTATATAATAAGAAATCAGTTAGAATCAAACAGAAATACATTTTGATCATCAAAATAACAGACAAATTAAAAATAAAGAATAAATTTGAAATGCTCCCTTTTGTTTCATAATGTTTATGCTAGCACATTAATAACTTTTATTGTCAACACAAAGTCATTTCAATGGCCTTGTACGACAGAACTGTTTTAAATAATTTATTCAAACCCAATCTCCAACTTTAGGAAATGTTTTAAATTTCAAATTTATATAAAGATTATTAAAATCACATTTCTGAATAGTTTTATAAATTACTTACGGTATACTTTTAAATTTTAAATAAAATCGTGTCGATTATAACTTTTAAATTCACATTTTTATGAAACAATATTCAGCGGTACCCTATACGTCGATCAACACTGGAGTCTGAAGGAAGACTTTTAAATATTTTGAAGAAGAAAAAAAAGTTTATATGTATAAAGACGTAATGTTTATTTAATTAAAAAAAGTAAATGTGTGCGGTCGTGAGACCCCCTTCAGGAACGCAGGTAATCAAGCCTATTCTTCAATTCTTTTACCAGGCTTAACGGCAAACATACACTCATAATTTTAATCTTTCAATTGCCGTTTATTATTAGTTTTTTTTTTTACAAATATTTACTCTTTCCATACGTTTAATGTTATCATAATAAAGGTGTTGAATTAATTATAACATCAAAGCTAAGATGGTAAACACAGTTAAATGTCCATTCATTGTAAATACATTCAATAAACGTAAAATGTTGGTTCATAAGTCTAGGCCTAACCTAAAATTATTGTGTGTATATTTAATTTATTTTACCTGCCTTAACGTCAACATAAGTACAATAATTTTAGGTTAGGCCTAGACTTAAAATTACTTTCAAATAATATCTGAACTACGCCGCACGGAACCAATCGTCTCTTAATTTAAATTGATGAACCAAAACACATGTTTCTTGAATGTATTTACATTCATTGCCGTAGCAACTAATTTG
This sequence comes from Philaenus spumarius, assembly GCA_018207615.1. Lineage (NCBI taxonomy): Eukaryota > Metazoa > Arthropoda > Insecta > Hemiptera > Aphrophoridae > Philaenus > Philaenus spumarius. Next base: position 132,619 of record JAGFPH010001920.1, read on the forward strand.
ATAATGCTTTTTTGTTACTCGTATTTTATATTTGTCATTGCCATAGCAACCAATTAATAACACCTTTTTTCGTTACGCATTACATTTTCTATTTATTAACTCCTACTGCAGCCCGCGTTAAGGAACTTCGTTCCAAAAAATGTACAGCGATGAAATAATGTATCCAGCAACTCTGGAGTCTATTGGACGACTGGAATTTTACCCCCTCCTTTTTCAACTCTAGAAACTCATTGCCGTCATCGCATACCACATCTGCTCTCTGTTTTCTTATCTGATTTCTCAGAACACCCTGTATCTTTTCTTTGTCCGAACACATAACCCACTGTAATTCAAGTCTACATAATTGCGTAAAATTATGTGTATTAGGAACGAATCAAACTACGTCGTCTGATTTACAGTGTAATTGAGATATTTTCTATTCGTGATAACACATACGTTACAGATTAAAGTTTCTTACTATGTTATTATTAGTTGACAGCTGACTGTCAAACTGATGAAGCCAGTCAGCTGAGTCTATATTAATAGTCACAGCAACTACAACTAAATATGTGCATACAGTGGGATTCGGAATAGGTGGGTTTCATAAATAATATCAACGTATTGACTTGTTAAGACGTAAATTTAGTGTGAGGACATCTGCTAGTGTCAGATCTATACAGTGTACCAGTCTTAGATAAAAACGAATTAAAAGAATCGGAAGCTATACTGGGCCACATAGACTGGACATGTTCAAAGACTTACCTTTAAAACAAAAATCACCAAACTGCAGAAATGTCTCAGCTGATCACTTACAAATCATTATTATACCTTGAGGTAAACTCAATAAACGAAAAACTAGGTTCAATTTAGGTTTATTAACCAAAATCAGAAAATTTATATGCCCTTAGTAAATAAAATTAGAAAAATTTACATGCCCTTAAAATACAAAAAAAAAAAAGAAAAAGATTAAATTACTATTTTAAGTTTAATTTTAAAAGTTCCCTCCCTAAAAATTTAAAAGATGAAAAACCCTCCCCATTAATAATGATTACAAAGTTTATACAAAAATATTAATTAGACAAAATTACAAAAATTTAACATATAATACCATGGATTTATTAATAAGTAACATTTATGTCGTTGGCCAACTGTAAAGCTAAGTATAATTAAATAATAAAAAAAAAATGAAATTGTGAGACGTCTCTCTGTAAAAAAAAGTATATATAATTTCTAATAAAGCCCTTTAAGGGCTGAGGTCCGAAAATTGCTATAGCTGCTCCTTCCAAGAATTATTAATTATAAAAGACATAAATTAAGATTATACATTTGTTACAAAACAAAAAAGTACACAGCCTATTCAAAAAGTTTCTTATAAAGTTCACTGCAGATTTTAGAAAATATTGTATTTTTGGTCCATAGCTATTTTGAAGAAAAACACTGTCGCAGAAAATAATTATTTAAGTTGCATGTTGTAGTTGCCTTTAGCAGCAGGACATATGGGTAGCACTTGCAATTAAGACCAGAACATGGTGTGTTACTTCCACCAGTAATACACTGCATTAAAACAAAATAACATTTTTTTAGAATTAAAGTAGGCTTTAAAACCAAGCATGGTGAAAAGCTTTTAGGTTAAGAGTTTGCCTTTATAATATTTTTGATAATAGATGACAAGCAGGTATTTTAAAATAAAAATGTTAACTGTTAATGCAAGACTTAACCAAAGTTAACTTGTCATGTTACTTTCTGTTACTACATGTCTAAATACCACATGGTAAACTTTAAAATGTTCTTTGGTTATAAACTCAAAATATATCGGAGATATAGTTATTTAAAATTTATAGGTTCTCCTTTTTTTAAAGTCCTTATCTGTTAAAGATTACACAGTTTGAAATTTGTATAAGAAAAATTATATAATTGTTCAAGCTAGGCTTTAGTTTGAAAATAGGCTAGTTACATAAAATTTAATATTTAGGCTGTACTGAAGGTATTTAAAGAAAGAAAATTGAATTACACAGATATTAAGTTATACTTTAAGAGTTTGAAATATTATTTACAATATTAAATGTAAATCTAACTTGATAAAACTTACAAAGGTAACATTTCATAACCAAAATGAAAAGCCAAAACATTTTGATTTGGTAATATTGCTTTACATACCTGGATTTAGAAGAATGGGTCTTAAAAGAAAGTCATAATAATTAATAACGCACTGTCGTTAACTTCCGACTAAATCATTATAGAAAAATGAACGACATAACGAGACACATTATGGCGTCGATAGCGTAGAGTTACATCGGGAAGAAAAATGCGACTTAGCGAGCTAGCTTGCATAACGAGTCTAAAGTAAGGTCACGTGATATACCAGCTGGTCGGTATTAGATAGGCCTATTACTGCACAGAGTGCCAACTGACGTTAAAGCCGGTGTCTGTAGCGAGTCGCCGCCTAGCGGGAAAAAGGGAACTACATGGAGAAGAGTGTCGGTAAAAGAAGTACGTTGTATATGTCTAACGTTATAACAGCATTGATCGGCTCGGAGGAAAGCAAGGAGGTGAACGCTCAAATTGAACTCATATCAGACGTAGACGCGGCAAATGCTCTTGACCTCGCCTTAGTGTAGGTTTACACCATCCGTTGCGTTACGATTCCGTTTTCTTCTAAAAACTGAACGGAAGGGGTAGGTTGTTCAAACTGTCCGTTTTTTCAACCCACAGTCTGTCCGAGAAAAAAATCAAATTCCTTCGAGATAACAAAAACGGATGAACGCAACCGGCAAGTGGCAACAACACTACTAGCGCCTAGCTGTTGTATCTAATCCTTCCTTCGTTCTGACGGACTCGGTATCCATTTCACCGGACGCTTGTTGCTGTACCTTCCTTCCTCCAAAACGGACTTAAAACGTGAAGGAAACAAACCCGGACAATTCCAACAGGCCCATTGGAGTTAATGTGTTGACCAAAACGCAACGGAAGGGGAAAAACGGATGGTGTAAACCTACAGTTATGCTACGCCGAACAACACGCTTCAACACCAAATATATATGTGTGTCGCTTCGGATGTTATGTCCGTTCGGCGATGGCGGAAATCCTCAAGTCGAATCAGTGCTCTTTGTCAGAAAAAAATTATTTTATTTACGTCTTAAGTGAGTGTAAATTAGTTGTTTTTTGTGTTTAGCAGAGATTAAAAATGATGCTACAGAATTCACGAACGTATTTTTAATTTCTCCTGTTTTTATGTTAAAAAAATCTGTGGTTTTTCTGAAATCTGACTGTTTTTTTTTTTTAATAGCAAGACTACTGTATTAGAATGTCAGTAAGCAAATTTAAAATTTTACACCAATCGTATAACCTGGTGCGGGCCGCACTCTTTGGTCGACGCCACTGTACATAACCTCTTGTAACATATTTTTATTATTTCTTCTGATACTAAAATAAAAATTTTCTGAAAAACTAATGTGCGTACGTTGTTTTCAAATATGTTCATTAAATTCCGAAATACCCCGAACATGCGCACAAATTTCACCTCCTTACAATGATGAGCTGAATTTAGAGTTCTGTAATACGCATGGACACAACATTTCCAACTTTAGAAGAGGATGGGGTCATCAAATATGAGAGTGCGCCGGTTTTATATTTGTAGCTTTTTAAGTTAGAATAAAAAATGTTTTTCTGTTCCAGCGAAAGCAAAAAAGTTGAGCAAAGAGGAATTCTTCAAGGGGTGAGATTAAACAGAAGATTCACTTTGCACATGCAGGCGAGGGGCTTCCAACAATAGTTGGTTCATTTGACATATTGACTACTGCAGTTAATTTTTATACATATTGTACGATATTTTTCTTATTTTTAGTAATATTTTAAACTTGTTATATTTGTAAACAATTCCTATTATGTTTAAATACACATATATATTTATAAAACATGTACTATTTCATTATTCTTCTGGCAACTTTAACATTATGCAATTTTGAAAACTGTAAGACATATTAATTGTAAAAAAAAAGAACTTTATATATTTATTCAAGTATTATATATTTTATGTAATGTAGATAGAATTTAACAGACTGACCAGGACATAAAATAGTTATAAGATTATGTGTTATTAATATTATTTCTTCTTAATTTTCTAACCCTTTTTGCATGATTTTTTCTGGCTTTCATATTAATAAAATTACTAGTTTCGTTTTCAGTCCTGCTTTTCTCCATTTTACTTTCTCACTATACTATAGTATAGAGAAAGTATAGTGATCGCAAAAAAAATCAATGTTGAGATTTTTGTGGATATATCCGTTTTGGGACCCCCTGAGTCTAAAAACGTGGCTTTTGCAAAATGTCTGTCTGTATGTATGTATACAAAGCTAGAGCGAAAACTATTCGATCGATTTCAAACAAATTTGCACCAGACATGTCAAGTAGGCCTGTATAGATGCACGAAAAAGGGTTTTGAACAATTTTGAAAAACAACCCCCTTTTTGGTCAAAAAACC
>JAGFPH010001920.1:154930-165357 GCA_018207615.1 Philaenus spumarius
GAATCACGTTTTTTGACAGAAATCCAACAAACGGAATCACGTTTTTTCACAGGAAGTAACTATATTTTGAGATTTTTCGTACTAGAATGAAACGTTTTTTCTGGTTTTAACTAAAAAAATAAATGTAGGATATTATTCTGCACCTTTTGTTTTTTTTACACTACCTTATAGCTCGCTAGGTTACCGCAAAAGCGAACATAACGAAAAATACCATAAAAGTGCCCGGTTAAAATCCACTTGGGAATTTTACCGAGGGGCATTACTGATCAGAGACCGATGTCCGAGTTTGAGGCAGTCCATAACCCAGGGCTGAAGTAATTCGAAGGCTGCGAGTGGAACGAAATAGTGCGCGAGTTGAAGCTGGAAACTTGGGTGCAAACAAATTATACTAATATATTTCTTACACATAGGCAGCTATTCAGTGCCTCCATGAATAGATCAATTTCCCAAATAGTCGGTATCTTTTGAAACCGTAAAACATATAAATTTAATTTTGAAAATTCGCTCAAACTAAATTCAGCGGTTTAGCTGCACTTGTGGTGGATTTATTTGAATAATTTCTTTAATTATAAAAGCACCTAACGCACTGATTTTGGGGTTCGCACTGATGATTCCAAGCTTCAGAATTAGATGTGTTTAACTCTCAGCTACAGGGCGGCTGAAAAACCTTCTATGTAAAAATGTGTGGCGAAATTGTTACCAACATCTCAGAAATACCAGCCTATTGTAAAAGTAGATTTCATACAAAATTAGGCCGTGTATGAATTTTGAAGCTGAAGTTCTAAGGTTCAAGTCCGGTCGATGACCATGGATGTTTGGAAATTGATTTTCAGGCAATTACAAAATAATAATTTTATAAGTTTTTAGAGAGAAGATGAATGTTGAAAAGTGGAGTTTTCGGTTAGATTTAGTGTACCAAATTTCCCAAATAGAGAGAATTTCAAAAAAGCTGTTAAAAGTGCATAAGTACAACTCATGTCTTTCTACTTATTAAAGGAGGTATGGTGTTTTGGTTTTAAGGGAAACTTTCTCCGTCACATTAAGGATATAAAACTGTTACGAACCAACCGACTAAGATGAATCGTGAGGAAACAAATGAGTTCAGATACTTTCAATACCCTATAAAAAAATTTAAGTAAAATTTTTCAAATCTTCTGAGATATAATATCTTTGACCTACTGCTATTTCAAATTCTTTAAATACAATGTAATTTTTAAATTGGCCACCACTGGTATCTTGTAAACTATAAATCTGACAGTAGTAAACCTTTTTTTGAGAATTTTAAAAATATGTACACTAGTTAAAATGTTTGTAAATGCCAGCCATTTTCCAATGTGGTGGCCAACTTTCAAATTTGTATATGCCACCCTGTGTATTAAGGGGATTTTGGACTTTACAAGTCATTTTAAGGTTGTTTGTTATTGTTGTTGTTTTTTTTTTTATAGACTAACCTTTATAAATTGGAGGGGTTTGAAGTTTTAAAAAGGGCTTAACTGAGCGTTAGGTGTTTTTTTTATGAAAACGATCTTAACATGAATAAAGCATTGTTTAGACAAACAAATAGGCCTAACTTTTTAAAATCAAGAAACCAGTTTTATGTTTTATTTTGTAAAACCATAATACAGATCAATTATGAGACAAAACTGCAAAATGGTCTTATTTTCATGAGTTGTTAATACAGTAATAATAATCAACTGATAATGAACATCCTGTTGTCAGCTTCATTTTCCTTGTTGACAAATTTTTGTAGTTTTGTTTTATAGTTCCTCTATATTTTTTTTTTACATTTTTAGTTCTGTAGTAAAAACTTTTTTTTTTAAGTTTGTAATAATTTTTTATGGACTTTATTTATATGATTTTACTTTCTCACTATACTATAGTATAGAGAAAGTATAGTGATCGCAAAAATTCGATGTTGAGATTTTTGTGGAAATATCCGTTTTGGGACCGCTTGAGTCCAAAAAAATGGTTTTTACAAAATGTCTGTCTGTATGTATGTCTGTATGTATACAAAGCTAGAGCGAAAACTATTCCATCGATTTCAAACAAATTTGCACCAGACATGTCAAGTAGGCCTGTATAGATGCACGAAAAACGGTTTTGAAATTTTTTTGAAAAACAACCCCCTTTTTGGCCAAAAAACCCCCAAAAAATTAGTTCTTATTTTTTTATAAAAAAAAACGGCTCTAACGATTTTGATAAAATTTGGCTTATTTGTAGCCCTTAATGTACCCTACCATATGCAAAAAACAGCATCTTGACAAAAAATTCTTGTTTAGCTAATAATAATAATAATAACTGATTTTGCGGGTTATTTGGCCATAAAGGGGGTTGTTTTTCAAAAAAAAAATTCAAAACATTTTTTCTTGCATCTTTATAGGCCTAATTGTCGTGTTTGGGGCAAATTTGTTCGAAATCGATCGAATAGTTTTATCTCTAGCTAATAATAATAATATTGATTAGTTAATCTAGTTTAAAATCACCTCTCCTATCCCTCCTACAACAATGAAGTCACTGTGAATCTGTTTAATAATTTAAATATGTTTGTGAGAAAGTATGTGCCAGTTTCTGGTACCGTTTATTTCTCATAATTTGGTTCTGAAGTGATTCTGAATATAATGGACAAAACTACCAAAACACAAATTGTTTAGTTTTTAGCCAATAACTCGGTTATCTTTTAAGTTACAGAAATAATAAAAAAAACCGTTATGTTTGTTGTTAAAAAAAGGAAATTTGTTATGTTTGCGGTTTTCTAGATGATTTAGATAAAAAATTTTAAACGGACGTCATTTTGAAAATATATGAAAAAAGATTTGATTTTTTTGTACGTGTATGAAAGACTAGGGGCTCTGCCCCTGGACGCTTCGCGTCCCAACCCCGCCTCGGCCTTTGGCCTCAGATGGCTGCTTCGCTTCGCTCGCAGTTGGAAAATTCGCTAAAGAATCTCGTTAATCTTTGGCTCGTTTGTACATAGGTGACCGAGCACAAATCAGCTGTTTTATTTTGCAGCTGACTCAAACTCATTAAACATTATCTCCATAAGATTAACTTGGGAAATTTGAAGGATTGTTTGCCGGAGCTCCTTCTCGGGTTAATAGCGGCTAAAGGGATGATTGGAAGTTTCTCCGTGTCTTTCTGAATCGCCCTGCATAAAAAATGGTTGAAATTCTACTTCTCAGACACTGCCATAAAATATTAAAAAAATAATAAATATTAGAGTTTTATTGTTTTTTGTTTAAATCAAAAATATTTCGACCACGCAGCTTGAATCGATGACGTGAGTAGAGCGAAATTCCCAAATAAAATTTATTTGTTTTATGGTTTCAACCATTTGGGAAATGATCTACTCACAAAGACGCTGAATAGCTGCCTATGTGTAGGATATCAGTAGAATTTGTTTGCACCTAAGCCTCCAGCTTCGACTCACGCGCTCCTTCGTTCCACTCACAGCGGAAAAATTAGAGTTTTAACCTCGAACTTGCAATCTCGGGTTATGTACTGCTTCGCTTTCTTTCACAGCGTACAAACTCGACCGTCGGCCTTGGTTCGGAAGTTGCCCCCACGTGGATTTAAAAGGGGTACTTTTATGTTTTTTTTAAAGTTTTGTCCGATTTTCGAGGAACCAAGCGAGCCATAAGGTCGTCTAAAGAAAATAAAATGTGCAGAATAACTACCTATATTTATTATTTTAGAAAAAATCGCCCAAAAAATCATTCTAGCAAGCAAGAAAAATCTCAAAAAACATTTATTTCCGGTCGTAAAAGTGCTTCAGGTTTTTGGATTTTTTCGGCTAACGTACTCACTCGTCCGAGCGACTTAAACAACCGACTTGTGCATCGAATTTGGATAAAATCGGACTTAAAATGCGGCTGCTAGAGTGGGAACTCATATACACAATTTTTAACCACACCCCAAAACGTGTTCTGGGGACCATGATCGGTGCTCATTTACTACTCCCGACTTTAGGTCACATTATACGGGTCACTGCATAGCTCATTTTTCCTATGGAAATTCACTAATAATATAACATTCAACCTATGTTTGCATTTGAATTTCCAGTCGCTGTTTGAAAAGAAAATATCCATAGATTCTTTAGGTGATTGTAGGGTTTTAGTTAAGAACTAATTGTCCGACTCATTTGAGACTGGATGTGGTATTTTATACCTGTGTACAATAAAATTGACGGCGGAAAATACGTGAATTGTACAGCAGCAATAAGCAGCTCCTGGGTTATTGAAATAGCTTGACGTCTTTTGGCGCGAATAAATGGAATTCCGCTCGTTCCGATTCGGATATTTCAGCTTCAAATGAGACACCTCTGGATTCTATTCGTCTCAGCGCAATTAATATTTAACCAGCAACTTGGAATACAATAAGCAGCGTTATCCTTACTTTTCTTTTGTACGGATTTGCGAAGTTGGTATTAATTTTAACTTAAATTAGGTGACACACAAAAAAGTAAGATTTATTGAAAATTATTGTTTTGTATCTACTCTATTATTAAGTGTAATATAATGAACTAATGGGCTTCAACCATGGGTGCCCATACCTATGGGCAGAGGGGGGATACGCCCCCCTAGCTCCCAGGGAAAGAAAATATGTACAGGGGAGGTCATATGTAGACGTTTTCCTGGTAATTTTCTGAACACAACGCAGAAAACTGCATCCAAATCGTGGCTGTAGGCAAAAATGTATTTATTCCGGTCGAAATGGTACTAGTTTGTCTGGTCAAATACAGGGTGTTTGAAAAGTCTGGGTACGGCTTAATATCTCAAAATGTACGAGTCTTATGAGATAGAAATAAAAGTAGTTATTCACAACCATAAAAAAACTACTTTTTGGCGAGTTTGAAATTTTTTCCGCCATCTTGGATCCGCCATCTTCGAATTAACTTCATTTTTTAAATGGGAAGGTGGTTATGTGATACATTATTTCAATGTAGAGTTTCAAGAGAAAACCAACTGTGAAATTTGCACATCCATATCTTTAACCGATTCAAAATGGCGTATCCAGACTTTTCAAACACCCTGTATATAAAGCTGTTAATGACGCCCGAAAACGTGTTCTAGAGACCATGATCGGTGCTCATTTACTACTCCTGGACTTTAGGCTGTTAATGACGTCCGAAAACGTGTTCTAGAGACCATGATCGTTGCTCATTTACTACTCCTGGACCTTAGGTCTAACCACGAGGGTCACTGTTGCAATAGCTCATCTTTCCTATAGAAATTAGCTGAAAAGACAAGTCCTGCAAGAGTCAATCAAAGATTTTAGTTAGGAGGGGATGTTCATACAACTGTTGAAAAAATAGTCTACTTGTTTTTATCTAATTTTAATTAGCCGTACTGTAGTATCGCTTCGATGATAACGCATGCATGGTTATACTTGGCATTTAAAAAGTATTGCGGTTACAAAATGATAAGTGTTGCTTATCTATCCACCAGGAATAGACGTTATGAAACTTGTTACAAAGAAATTCTTAGATAAGGACAAGTTTGATTTGTTTTACCACTTGCCACATTGAGTACTTGTTGAGCAGATTTGTCTTTGAGAGTAAAACACATTAAACCCCAAGGTGAATACGAAATAAATCATTGTTAAACAGGGTGTTTGGAAAACAACTCCCTAGTTTTTTGTATAAATTGAAAGGCGAAATTAATGAATGAACGAGTGCGTACAACGAAAGAGAATACCTTCAAGTTTTGTTTAATGTGTACTTACATTAATGAATTTTACAGACATTAAATTGAGAGTATATTCAATACACAGTTTATTGCGTGCTTCGCACGCCAACCCCCGTATGGGAGTATTTTCAATACACAGTGCATTGCGTGCTTCGCATGCTAACCTCCGTATTGGAAGAATTTTTCATACACAATGCATTGCATGCTTCGCACGCCAACCCCCGTATTGGGAGTATTTTCAATATACAGTTCATTGCGTGCTTCGCACGCCAACCCCCGTATTGGGAGTATTTTCATACACAATGCATTACGTGCTTCGAACGTCAACCCCCGTGTTGAGAGCATTTTCAATACACAATGCATTGCGTGCATCGCTCGCCAACCTCCGTGTTGGGAGTATTTTCATACATAGTGCATTGCGTGCTTCGCACGCCAATCCCCGTATTGGGAGTGTTTTCAAAACACAATACATTGCGTCCATCGCACGCCAACCTCCGTATTGGGAGAATTTTTAATACACAGACCATTGCGTGCCTCGCACGCCAACCTCCGTATTGGGATTATTTTCAAAACACAGTGCATTGCGTGCTTCACACGCCAACCTCCGTATTAAGAGTATTTTCAATACACAGTTCATTGCGTGCTTCGCACGCCAACCCCCGTATTTTCAATACGCAATGCATTGCGTGCTTCACACGCCAACCCCTGTATTGGGAGTATTTTCAAAACACAATGCATTGCGTGCTTCGCATGAAAACCCCCGTGTTGGGAGTATTTTCAATATATAGTGCATTGCGTGCTTCGCACTCCAACCCCCGTATTGGGAGTATTTTCAAAACACAATGCATTGCGTGCTTCGCACGCCAACCCCCATATTGGAAGAATTTACAATACGCAATGCATTGCGTGCTCCGCACACCAACGCCCGTATTGGGAGTATTTTCAAAACACAATGCATTGCGTGCTTCGCATGCTAACTTCCATATTGGGAGTATTTTTAATACACAGAGCATTGGATGCTTCGCACGAAAATCCCCGTATTGGGAGAATTTTTAATACACAGAGCATTGCGTGGTTCGCACGCTAACCCCCGTAGTGGGAGAATTTTCAATACACAGAGCATTGCGTGCTTCGCACTCCAACCCTCGTATTGAGAGTGTTTTAAATACACAGAGCATTGCGTGCTTCACACGCTAACCTCCGTATTGGGAGTATTTTCAAAATACAATGCATTACGTGCTTCGCACGCCAACCATAGTGTTGGGAGTATTTTCAATACTCAATGCATTACGTGCTTCGCACGCCAACTCCCGTATTGGAAGAATTTTCAATACACAGAGCATTGCGTGCTTCACACGCCAACCCCCGTATTGGAAGAATTTTCAATACACAGAGCATTGCGTGCTTCGCACGCCAATCCCCGTATTGGGAGAATCTTCAATACACAGAGCATTGCGTGTTTCACACGCTAACCCCCGTATTGGAAGAATTTTTAATACACAGAGCATTGCGTGCTTCGCACGCTAACCCCCTTAGTGGGAGAATTTTTAATACACATATCATTGCGTGCTTTACATGCTAACCCCCGTAGTGGGAGAATTTTTAATACACAGATCATTGCGTGCTTTACACTCTAACCCCCGTATTGGGAAAATTTTCAATACACAATGCATTGCGTGCTTCGCACGCCAACCCCCTAAACGGCCTTATAGCCCTTCTAGTTCCTCCAAAATGAATCTAAACACCATAAAAGTTTTAAAATCCACGTAAGGGATTTCGGGGGAGGGGGGTCTGTCCCCCTCCCCCCTGCCTACGGCCTTGACGAGTACATACAGCGAAAGAGAATACCTTCAAGTTTTGTTATAGTTTGTAAGCTTCATGTTGGCGGATGGACTTCAGGAGTTGGGACTAGCTGAGGCCACCCTCATAATCCCTCGCCGCCTGAAATGAGTCACCAAAACTGGCTTTGGTCCTACGAGGATAAACGTTTTTGAGCTACCCATAATTTGACCTTTTTAAACATATTATATTTGGAATCTACTAAAAAAAAACACGAAAAATGATACCAAACTCGACTGTTACTTCGGCTCGCATTAGAATGCCCAAGTATTGAAAAGTTTTTGAGCTTTCTAGCGTGAGTCGTAGCGCGTCGGGGTCACGTTTTTGGGTCAAAATTTTGAAAATATTGGGTCAAAATTATGAAAATATTTGGTCAAAATTATGAAAATACAGTGTGGGAGTATCGTTTTATATGTTTTTGGGTAAGAAAAAAAAAACGAATTTGAGAATTAAAAAGTTGTAGCGCTTCGGGGTCACGTTTTTGGGACAAAATTATGAAAACACAGTGCGCGAGTATCGTTTTATATGTTTTTTGGTAAAAAAAAACGAATTTGAGAGTTAAGAAGTCGTAGTGCGTCGGGGTCACGTTTTTTGGGTCAAAATGCTGAAAATATTGTGCAAAAATTTGGAAAATTCTGTGTGGGGTGACGTTTTATATGTTTTTGGGTACGGGAAAACCGATTTTGTCGGTTAAAAAGTCGTAGCGCTTTGGGGTCACGTTTGTTGGGTCAAATGTTAAAGATACAGTTGGGAGTATCGTTTTATATGTTTTGGGGTAAAAAAAAAACGAATTTGAGAGTTAAAAAGTCGTAGCGCGTCGGGGTCACGTTTTTGGGTAAAAATGCTGAAAATATTGTGTCAACATTTTTAAAATACCGTGTGGGGTATCGTTTTTCATGTTTTTGGGTACGGGAAAACCGACTTTGACGGTTAAAAAGTCGTAGCGCTTCGGGGTCACGTTTTTGGGTCAAAATTTTGAAAATACCGTGTGGGGTATCGTTTTTTATGTTTGTGGGTATGGAAACCCCGATTTTGACAGTTAAAAACTCGTAGCGCGTCGGGATCACGTTTTTGGAAAATTAAAACTATCGAGTTCTTTTTCAAGCACCCTGTATTTGTGTGCTCACTACCGACAAACCATGTACAAAATTTCTTCTTTTTGGTTGCAAATAATCATTGCATCCGATAAACGTGTAATGCAAACCAGTTATAAACTTAAAAGTATGACTACAAATAAATTCGTTGAACTATCACAGCGGTTTCACCAGTTGGTTTTGCAATGTTGTCCCGACATTGGTTGCAGTGTTTGATTAACCTACCACAGTACTAGGCCTAATTGGTTTTAGTCAAAGTAATGATATAATCATCAATATGAGCTCGGCGCTGTCATAAGTGATTGTCATTAGCTCCATTTGCTTATACTATTATAGAGCACGTGGTTTTGCGTCTATTATGTCAGCTAATTGTTGTACCAAGTTGTATAATAATAATTATGTCTTTATTAGCGAATTTCCATCAAAAGATGAGCTATTGCAGTGACCTTTATGGTAAGGTCTAAGATCGTGAGTAGTAAATGAGCACCGATCATGGTCCCCAGAACACGTTTTGGGGAGTCATTAAAAATTATATATTGGTAATAAAGTCATAAAGTCCCTTCAACCCCATCATTATTTTTGTTATTGAAAATAAGTTAACAAAACTTTGTATATATCTTGTGTTGCATAACAGGACACATTTTTTGACATATCTGACCCTCTATGATTTTGGGGCGCGGAGGGGGCAAGGGGGTTGAAAGTATCAAATATAAAGGTAGGTCATGTAACACACCATTGAAAAGCTTTTTAAAAGAGAAACACAATGGCGCAAACTGGAGCTTAATATCTTGATTCGTGTCAAAGTAATGGACGATAAAAGTTCTGGAAAATAACATACAACCTACTTATTCCTAATAATTAACTAATTAATAACCTCCTTTGATGCTGTGATAACAATATCATTTTCCAGAACTTTGATTGTCCATTTATTTTCAATGAAGCAAGGTACTAAGCTCTAGTTTGCACAATTCTGTTTCTCTCTTTTAATAAGCTTTTTAATGGTGTATTACAAGACCTAACTTTATATTTGAAATTTCTAACCCCTCCCCACCCCCTCAGGCCCCCTAAAATCATAGAGGGTCAGATATGACAAAAAATGTGTCCTGTTGTGCAACACAAGTTATATACAAAGTTTTGTTAACTTATTTTCAATAACAAAAATAATATAGGGGGTTACAGGACTTTATGAACACTCTGTATGCGTTCGCACTCTAACGGCCGCATTTTAAGTCCAAATTTGGTACACACTTTGGTTGTCTACGTCGCTCGGACGAGTTCGTTAGCCAAAACAACCCAAGAACCAGAAGCACCTTTTTTGACTGGAAGTAACTATTTTTTTACAGATTGTTCGTACTAGAATAAGCCGTTTTTTGGGGAATTATGTACAAAAATAAATATGTATGATACTATTCTGCACATTTTGATTTTTTAGACGACCTTAGAGCTCGCTTGGTTCCCCAGAAATCGGTCAAAACGTAAAATACCATAAACAAACTCGGTACCGGTGGGCTATTTTTTACGTAGGGTTATATTCCGGTCCAAGGCCGACGGCCGAATTTGTATGTTCCTAAACCGAGACTGCGCAAGGTCGCGGTTCAAACTCTGCTAGTAGAAGGAAGGAGCGCGTGAGTCGGGTGAAGGCTATGCACCCGTGATACACACGTTTTTCCTACAGCTACATTTTACTTTCCCACTATACTATAGTATAGAGAAAGTATAGTGATCGCAAAAAAAATCGATGTTGAGATTTTTGTGGAAATATCCGTTTTGGGACCCCCTGAGTCCAAAAAAGTGGTTTTTACAAAATGTC
>JAGFPH010001920.1:165457-184513 GCA_018207615.1 Philaenus spumarius
ATATTTTCTTGTTATAAAAAAAGTTTGCATAACGCTACTATAAAAAATTAAAATTCAGGTCGGAGTAGAGCGGAAACCAGTCGACCGTGCTGACCCTCGGTAGGCTTGAACTTCCGCCTCACTCTGAGGTGAATTTTACTATAGTAAAACAGAAAGCAACCTGCGACTCCCTATAGCGGCGGTAGGTTACGCGGACATTGCTCATCCTAAATCCATTTAAAACCCGCAGTTATTCAAATAGCGTTTTTTTTTTAAAATACCAAACTCTTGGGGACAAAATTCTTCATCCGAATGGCTTGGTAATTTTTCGCTATAATTAATAGTTACAACGTAAAAATATTTAAAATCACCCTATAACGGCGGTAGGTTACACGGACCTTGCTCAGCCTAAATCCATTTTTTCAAATAGCGTTTTTAAAAAAGTACCAAAATCTTGGGGACGAAATCCTTCAGGCAAATGGCTTGGTAGTTTTTCGCTATAATTAATAGTGACAACATAAAAAAAATATTAAAAATCAATGTTTTAAATTGTTAATAAATATTAAACAAAATATTTTTCTTAATTTTTAAAAAGCCATTTGCATGCATATTGACCATAGCTTTAAAATGACATATCGTGTATAATTTTCCGATCAAAAATAAAGGAAAAATTTGGATTTTAATTTAACATTGGTCTTATGGAGTGTCAGCCAACATGGCCGACAGCTAGAGCCGACCCTTAACATAACACCGGGCTTTCTAGGTAGGCCTATATTCACAATCCTGCGGTATTATGATCCGTATTTAATTTATGGAGCGGAATTTAATTAATTGGTCGCTGCCTTCATGTTTACATTAAAATGACGTATTGCATTAATTCCATCCGGACATTTGATGGAGACGTTGTTCCACTACTTGAATTGATAACAGAGATAATCGCCGTAAATATATAAAATGTTTTATTTCTGCAATTAAACAAAGCTTCCAATTATTAATACTTTTTATGGGTATCGCGTGTTTATAGGTAAGAGTTAAACACGTGATAGGTTTTATTAAGTTAATTACGGTCATAACGGTTTTTACGTTAGCAACCGTGCAAGTAGAAGTGCAGCCTGTCAAGGCCGTAGGCAGGAAAACTTTTCGGGGGGGGGGGGGTCAGGACCGGGGTTTTTGAATCTATACCCTTTTAACACGTTCACTGCTAAGGACGCACATCTTAGCTTGACACTGAACACGAACACAAGCGACCGACGTACAGTGCATTGCACGCCAACCCCCGTATTTCGAGTATTTTCAATACACAATGAATTGCGTGCTTCGATCGCCAACCCCCGTATTGGGAGAATTTTCAATATACAATGCATTGCGTGCTTCGCACGCAAACCCCCGTATTGGGAGAATTTTCAATATACAATGTATTGCGTGCTTCGCACGCCAACCCCCGTATTGGGAGTATTTTCAATATACAATGCATTGCGTGCTTCGATCGCCAACCCCCGTATTGGGAGAATTTTCAAACCCCCCCCATGTTGAGAGTATTTCAATACACAATGCATTGCGTGTTTTGTTAGAGTAAAGTATTTTTGTTGAACCTTCATAGTTTTCTTATTTAATAGATCAGATCAAGCTCACAAGAGATCTGTAACCTACTGCATCCATGTGTATTGTACGTTGTAGTTTAAACAAGTAAATCTAAATATCAGTATACATGCAATGCCCAATGATGTAAAATACAGTATGTTGTTGGATCCTCTGTTGTGTTATTTATTTTATAATTTTATTTGCACTTTTTAAACCTAGTATTAATTTTTACTACTAAATTTTGGGATATCGGGGGGGGGGGGATGGTTGACCAACCCCTGGCTACGGCCTTGTAGCCTGTAATAAATAAAACACTTCAGTACTTTCTGTAAAAAAAGAAACTTTGTAGTGATAATATGTTTTTATTTTGTAAACGTAAACTAATGTATTTAAATGTTTTCGTAATTCTGTGAAAACACTCGGTGTCTATCCCGCCATACCGTTTTCGATACTGACCCAGAGCCCTGGCGGTGTCGTGCCATCTCGTCCAAGTGCCATCTCGTCCAAGTGCTATCTCGTCCAAATTCCACGAACGTATGGCGGGGGGTTAATTCTCTACCTGAAAACTAGTGCCATCTCGTCCAAAACCCTATGCTATTGTTTACTTGACAGGTTTACAAAAACTATTTGAACGTTTAATTCTTTTTATTAAGGGTCTTCTGTACCTTGCGTAAAACAGCAAGGTATTTATTTTACTTTAGCGTGTCGATCAAAACTACTATAAATACACAAACCTTAACTTTTTTCTTTATAAATAAAGTATTTATACACTTTGTAGAAACGAACAGTTGAGCCAACTCAACTGCAAAGTTGAACTTATGTTTTTAAAGTACAAACATACTGTTATCGGCCAAGTTAAGTAAAAAGTAAACATACTGTGACTAAATACTATAGGTTAGAACCTTTTAGGTTTAAAAAAAATGTAATTATATAAAGTGATAATAACGAAATATAATCATATTGTTATCGGCCAGATTAAGTAAAAAGCAAACATACTGTGACTACATACTATAGGTTCGAACCTTTTAGGTTTTTTTAAAAATTTTAATTATATAATGTGATTTACACTCGTACGATTTACACACCGCCACACAATTTCTCCACACTTTTTTAAATTTTTCTTTGTATACCGAAAACCGTTATATAAAAGACTAGGTTGGCCTCTTATGGAGGTCGAAAACTCCATATTCCTATAGATGTTTACACCTGCCAATCAAGTATACAAATGAGGTTTAAATTGGCAGTGTCCACATGTAAACAAAGGGGTGGGAGAGCGGTGAGGGTGCTAGGCGAGGGCGCACAACCACAGGCTACCTGCGTTGCCTTCCTCAACCCTTGTCAAGTTTTCACTTGGACGAGATGGCACTAATTAATGTGTTCATTCAAAACTGTAAAACTGAGCTGGACGAGATGGCACTCTTTTCTAGGAAATAGGGTGTTGGACGAGATAGGACTTGGACGAGATGGCACTACATCGCCCTGGCCAGTAAACCAAGCCGAATACAATTATTCCTGTAGTACTTGCAAACTAATTTGAACATTTTTACTTTCTCCACCGTATACGTAGTATATCGAGAAAGTATTGTTTTCGTAAAAATGTTCGAATTTGAATTTTCAGTTGAATTATCTGTTTTGGTGCTCCCAGATCCCAAAAAATTGTTTAGTGCAATTATCTGTGTTGGTGCTCCCTGAACCCAAAAATATTTTTAGTGGAATTTTTTGTTTGGGTGCTCCCTGAACCCAAAAAAGTGTTTTTAGAGTGGTGTCTGTCTGTATGTATACACGACCAGAGAGGACACTATTGGTCCGATTTTCATGAAATTTAATACATGTAGGTACTAAACCCTAATATCTCCAGGCGTTTTTTTAATTTTTTTTTAATTTTTAATTGTATGTTACCCCTAAAAACCCATAAAAAACGACAAAAATGCAAATTTCTCAAAAACGGTTCTAACGATTTTGATAATTTTTTTAGTATTTATAGTGCTTAAGATGCCAAACAAAATGACATTACCCGCTTTTATCAAAACTTCGGCGTTTTATAATTATGGGGAAATGTTTAAAAATAAACAAGTTTGTGTTGTCAATTTAGCATCGCGGCGGCGGCCGCACGGGGTAGCACCACGGTAGCGAGCACGGCCAGTGATTCAAAGGTCGCGCGATCGAATCCCGCCTGGGACAATAATTTTTTTATATGATTGACGTAAGTAGAATATTATTTTTTTGCTTTGTTCTAAAAAGTAGTAAAAAATAAAATGATTAAAAACAATATTATATTGACTACAGTAAGTTGGGAGAAAGTTTGTGTCAGTTAACTGATACCGTTTATTTTTTTAACGTAAAAATAATTCGACCACGCAGCTGAACCGCTGACGTGAGTTGAGCGAATTTCCAAAATTAAGTTTTGTATATTTTAGGGTTTCAACCAACTATTTAATAAAATTCTACTAAAGAAGGCGCTGAAAAGTTGTATTAGTAGAATTTCTCTGCACCTAAGCGTCCAGCTTCGACTCACGCGCTGTTTCGTTCCACTCGCAGCGGAAAAACTCGCTTTGCGCGTTTGCAGCTCGACCTTGCGGCTTCTATTTATGGACTGCTTCACTTCGCTCGCAACGTACAAACTCGGCCGTCGTTCTAGTGTTATTAGATCACGTGAATTTGAACCGGGTACTTTTATAGTATTTTTGTTTTGATCCATTTTGAGGGAACCAAGCGAGCTGGTCATGTAAAAAAACAAAATGTGCAGAGTAATATCCTACAAATTTTGTTTAGATAAAACCCTAAAAAGAGTCATTCTCGTCCGAAAAATCTCAAAAATAGTTAATTCCGGTCAAAAAACGTACTTCCGGTTGTTCGATTTTTTTTGCCTAACGAAATTGCCCGGGCGACTTCGACAAAGAACGTGTGTACCCAATTAGGACCTTAAGGGTCTGCTCCAGTAAACGAGAAAGCAACCGGAAACGCAACCGCTTCTCACTGTATCCCTATCCAAACAGTGCAATTTCTTGCAGCTGAACGCTTTGACATTGCCTCATTTCAAACCATTTAATAAGTCTATTTTTTGTAATTAAGTGTTGAAAAAAAAACTGAATATTCTTTATAAAATTTCGGATGCGGCTTGCAAATTATTTTTCATTATTAATTTTGTATTGTGTTAGGAAAAAAATTCAAACCTTGTACTTACAAAATGTCAATTACATAACAAATAAAAAGCATTAAAAAAAATGTAAATTGTAAGACGGATGCGTATTGTGACTGTGCTTAAAATGAGACCTTGCAAACAATTTTATGATAAAACTATCTGACCCGTATGGCGTTGCCCGTGGTGGTTAGTATTTTCAGTCTTTTTAACGTAATTGTATTCTTTTTAAGTGTTCAGTCAGTGAGTGGTATTTGGCTTATATATATATAGATCTTAAATAATAAAAGCACTATTGTCATAAAATAAAATATCTGAAATTATGATTTTATTAACTTTAATCCCCCCAAACCCCTCCTAAAATTTCGAAATTTTTCATACCCTTTCTTAGTGAGCACCTATAGCCCTAGAGGAAGCTAACATACCAAATTTCATTCCAATCTGTACGGTAATTTTGGAGAAATCTTGATTTAGTCATTTTTACCCCCAAACCCCCCTAAAATTTCCATTTTTAAAACCCTTTTTTAGTGAACACTTATGGCCCTAGAGGAAGCTACATACCAAATTTCATTCCAATCCGTTCGGTAATTTTGAAGAAATCGTTTTTTAATAAGTTTGATCCCCCAAACCCCCCTAAAATTTCGAATTTTTTCAAACCCTTTCTTAGTGAGCACCTATGGCCCTAGAGGAAGCTACATACCAAATTTCATTTCAATCCGTTTGGTAGTTTTTGAGAAATCGTGATGAGTGAGTCAGTGGTATTTCGCTTTTATATATATAGAAGTAAACGAAATAAATGGTTTGGAATTTATCATTGCTCTTTTGGGATAAAAATCCAAGATGGCCGCCACTACAGCAGACCCTTAAGGGGAGTCCGTAAGTCCTATCTCGCCCATGTTAAATTAGTCTATTTCATGACCCATTTTCTTAGAAACTACTAAAGGTATTATGCTGAAATTTTTACTACATGTTCAAGACATCTAACTAGTAACACTTATGGGAGGTTTGGCTTTGTACTAATTAAATATAATTTTATAGATTTTTAAATAGTAGGTTACAAAAAACAGGTAGAAAATATTATATTTAAACGTATTATATTTAAACTTTTATAAAAAAAATGTATTTTGATTAATCCCTGTGTTAAAAGATGCATATATGTCACCTAAATAAGCACAGAAAATTTCATCCCAATATCTTTAATGGTTAGTGAGAAAGTGGGTCAAATATGGGAAAAATATGTAATTTCGGGAAAACATGATTTAAAAAAAAATTACAATCAAATGAAATAAAAACATAAATAATAATGTCCTGGGACATATGAAGGGTTGTCTGGATCTTCACTATCAAGGAGGTCTTCTTCTAGTTTCCTTTTGGCCAAAGATTACTTCTGACGGGCTTCTTTTTGCATTTCTTCCGTAGCCTTTTTGGCTTTCCGCACTCGCACTTTATCGATTTTCATAAACACTTCAGCACAGTTCTTTCCCACTTGAAACCCAAGCTTCTTCAACACTTCACACCTTGTAATATAACCCTTATTGAAACAGGAAACTGCATCATGAACCCCTAATGTCATAGTTTTTAGACCAAAAAAAACGGTTTTAGGCAGTCGATTCCAAATAACGTTATTCAGCGATTCGTTAACATTTTGACTTTTCCCATGTAAACATTTATTGAGAAGATCAGGACTTGCTAGATCCCTAAAGATGGGTTTTATGTATTCCATAATGACTTCAGGGAGGTGGGTATGTTTAGTACGATCATATGTTTGATTTTGTGACATGGCCTATATAAAATTATAAAATTTAGTACAAGTATGTGGCGATGCTTCAAAAAGGCAGACCAAATTACACAAATTTTCCTCTTGACATCGCTCAACATAAAAATTAATAAAAACGTTTCTAGTTTATCGATTTTTGTAATTAAAAAAGTAAATTAAACTAGACAATTGTAGCTACATTATACAATTATTTTTTTAAAAACGGTATTTTTTTCATAATTGGCTTACGGACTCCCCTTAAATGCAACAGTTCGAGTGCGAACACATATATACATGTATGTAGACTACTACTATCTATTTCTTGATTTAATTTTAAGAGTTGTTATCCTATTTCATCCCTTTGACTTAAGTAATCGAATTGCAAATGTTTTTTATATCAATTAACAATAATATTAAATAATTTTAGATTTCTAGATTGTAGGAATTTAGTGCAATTAGTTTTATTGAATAGGGATAGCTACCCCATTAATTTTTTTTTTGTAGTGATCTTATTCTCTGAAAAAATCCTGGTACTAATATGTGTAAATTGTGAAATTTTGGTAAAACTATTTGATTATTTTTTGAGAATATAGAAAAAGTAAGTGGATTATTATTTAATTTGAAGGGTAGTTATTCCATTTCATCCTTTAGACTTAAGTAATCAAATTGTAAATAGTTTTGTAGTTTTGAAATTACATACATACGTAAAGAAGTTTTATACAGTATATATATATAATTATTAATGACACCAAAAACGTGTTCTGGCACCATGATCTGTGCTCATTTACTACTCCTGACCTTGAGTCTCACCATAAGGGTCACTGAAATAGCTCGTCTTTCCTACGGAATTTTGCTAACAAAATTTTCAGTAACTTCATTCTGAAGAAATGAGGAAAGTTTGTACTTGATAATAAATGTTTTTATTTTGAAAGCGTTAACTTGAGAGTGTGTTTAAACTTGTTAATAATTCTATGAGAACACTCGGTGTCTATCCTGCCGTACCGTTTTCGATTACCGACCCAGATCCTCTTTCAGTAAACCAAGCGGCCTACAATTATTCCTGCGGAGTATTTACAAACTAATTTGAAAATTTAAAAAAAAATGTAAGTTAAGTGAGTAGACCAGTTAAATTGGACCAAATTCCAGCGCAATAACTGAATGTTGAGATGCAGCTCGGATCGGCATAGAGTTTTCTGCTTTGTGTTCAGAAATGAACCAGGAAAACGTCTTCATATGTTGATTGACGGCTCGGCCAGCATTGCATCGGGGCTGCATAAAATGCATCCAAAAGTGCATCGTTTTTTGAAAATGTCTAAAAATGTATAAAAAGTTGTGAAAATCACTTTTCGGGGGTTTTGAGGTGCTGGTTCTGAATCTGACATTGAAAAATGTCGCTGATGCCCCGGGGGCCCCAAAGGGCCTGTTGACCCCAAAGGGAATAGGGGCCTAAATTTAAAAGTTGAGAAAACGACTTGGAAATCGTTTCCCGGGGGGGGGGGGTGAGGTCGCTGGTTCCCAGTCTGACATCGAAAAACGTCAGCGATGCCTCGGGCGGCCCCAAAGGGCCTAGAGGCCTAAATTTAAAAGTTGAGAAAACGACTTAGAAATCGTTTCCCGGGGGGTTTGAAGTTGCTGGTCCCGAGCCTGACATCGAAAAACGTCAGCGATGCCTCGGACGGCCCCAAAGGGCCCGGGGGCCAAAATTTAAAAGTTGAGAAAATGACTTGGAAATCGTTTCCCGGGGGGTTTGAAGTTGCTGGTCCCGAGTCTGACATCGAAAAACGTCAGCGATGCCTTGGACGGCCCCAAAGGGCCCAGGGGCCAAAATTTAAAAGTTGAGAAAACGACTTGGAAATCGTTTCCCGGGGGGTTTGAAGTTGCTGGTCCCGAATCTGACATCGAATAACGTCAGCGATGCCCCGGGCGGCCCCAAAGGGCCCAGGGGCCTCTAAATTTAAAAGTTGAGAAAACGACTTGGAAATCGTTTTTCCGCTGGGGGTTTGACCGATGCTCGTTGGAGGCTCTACTAAACGATTTTGGGCAGGGCGTTGAATTATAAGAATGTCCTTTTGAATGCATTTTAGCTTGATGGATAGGAAATGGTTTTATGGAAATAGAGATGCAATAAATTTTTACCTACATTGGACCCTTACCTACGTTTTTCGATGTCAGGTTAGGCCCCTTCGTTTTCTCAACTTTTAAATGTTGGCCCTCTGGACGCTTTGGGGCTGCCCAAGGCATCGGCGACGTTTATCGATGTCAGATTCGGAATCAGCTACCTCCCCGAAAAAATATTTTTAGAAATTTTTTTATTAATTTAAAAAAATTCATTTTACGCAGCCCCAATGCAATTCTGTCCGAGGCGTCAATCAGTATACGTAGACTTTTTCCTGATCCATTTCCGAACACAATGCAGAAAACTCCAAATCGATCCGAACTGTGTCTCAAAATCCAGTTATGTTGTTCTAATTTCCGACGTCTAGATTGTTTTAATGTAAATGTGTTTACCTTCTAGTTATCCAGTTTGTAATTACGTAGTGAACAGTTCTGGTAACAGTGAAATTGCAATTTAACCGGGTCGAGAGATGAGAGAGGGAGTGACAGCGGCCATTTATCTGCATGAACCGTTTCAATCAACCCGGACAGGCGATGATAACCAAAATGAGAGTTCACTCTTCCGGAACATTTCGCCTGTGCGCCTAGTCAACACGTTTCGCAAACGGACTTTTTCCTCGGTAATAAACTATTGAATTGCGCCCAGTTGGGGTGATCGTTTACACAATTTTATTAGCGAATTTCCATAGGAAAAATGAGCTGTTGCAGCGGCCCTTATGGTAAGACCCAAGGTCGGGAGTAGCAAATGAGCACCGATCATGGTCCCCAGAACACGTTTTGGGGTGTCATTAAAAAATCATATATATGTGTTCGCACTCTAGCGGCCGCATTTTAAGTCCGATTCGGTTCAAATTCGGTACACACGTTGGTTGTCTACGTCGCTCGGACGAGTTCGTTAGCCAAAACAATCGGAAGCACGTTTTTTGACCGGAATTAACTATTTTTTTATATTTTTCCTACGAGAATTAATTTTTTTTTAGTTTTTCTACAAATATAAATGTAGGATGTTATTCTGCACCTTTTGTTTTTTACGCGACCTTATAGCTCGCTCGGTTCCCCCAAAATTGTAAAATAAAATACCATAAAAGTACCCGGTTCAAAGCCATGTTGTGGTGGATTTTCCCGTCGGGTTGGCGTGCGAAGCACGCACTGCTTTGTGTATTAAAGATACTCCTAATATGCGGAATGGCGTGCGAAGCACGCAATGCTTTGTGTATTGAAGACACTCCCAATATACGGAATGGCGTGCGAAGCACGCAATGCACTGTGTATTGAATACGCTACCAATATGCGGAATGGCGTGCGAAGCAAGCAATGCTTTTTGAATTGAAGATACTCCGAATATGCGGAATGGCGTGCGAAGCACGCAATGCTTTGTGTATTGAAGATACTCCCAATATGCGGAATGGCGTGCGAACCATTTTGCAGCTATTCGGCACCGTCGTGAATAGACCTATTTCCCTAATTGTTGTTTGAAACCCTAAAACATAACTAATTTTGAGCCTATAAACTTAATTTTGGAAATTTGCTCAACTCACGTCAGCGGTTCAGCTGCGTAGTCGAATTATTAATATTATCATTACACACAAGTACATCAGCATTAGTTTTCATGTTAATTGTTCAATAAAACACACAAGACTTGAACATCGCCATTCCGTCCGTTGTTCTTGTAACAGCTAACGACCGCAAATTGGCCGACCGTACAGGTTTTAAGTAATTGGCCCTCGCGATTGTTTATTTTGACAGTGTTTAGGTTTAGATGAAGACAAGTGTCAGTGGGAAAGCTTCGGACAAGAGGGAAGACGGACGACAGGCTCTGAATACTAAATAGCAGAGCGTGACGTAGGAAGTATGATTACTAAAGTGTACCAGAAATTACTTCATTGGCTGGAACTAGCTGCCAACATCGGTACAGTACGGCTAACGCGGACACGTAATGTAGCCTATTCACTTGCTCTTAGCCGAATTTTTGAAGAAAATAAGAGCTATTACAACCAACTTGAAAACGGTTGGTCGGAGGAGGGCAGGACTTCGTTTCTATACGTTTCAAATAATAAGACGATACCCAAAATTCATTAACTTATATATATATATATATATATATATATGTTTTATTCCCGGATTGATAAGTGGTAGTAAATGTGCTTAAAAATTGCTGATTTTTTTATAAAAGGGTCCTAGTAGGCTAATAAGCCCGAGTATAATTTGTGAGTTAAATCATACGAAGGGCAATTAAATTTACCATAATCCTGTGCCAAAAATTGCAGGTACAGTTCCCGGAACAAGGAACAAAATTCATAGGAAACTCACGATAAATGATTTTTTTCAGTATCCATGTAAGAGGATTGAGCAATTTATACCACTAATAAGCCCGAGTACAATTTGTGAGTAATGTCATTCGAAAGGCAATCAAACTTACTATAATCCTGTGCAAAGTTATTATTTTTTATTTAAAAAAAACGGCTCTAACGGTGTTGATAAAATTTGGCTTATTTGTAGCCCTTAATGTGCCCTACCGTATGCCAAAAACAGCATCTTTCTAAAAATTCTTGTTTAGCTAATAATAATAATAACTGATTTTTGGGGGTTTTTGGGCCGAAAGGGGATTGTTTTTAAAAAAAATTCAAAACCTTTTTCGTGCATTTATACAGCCCTAAATCGATCGAATAGTTTTCTCTCGGCTAGTAATAATATTTATTAGTTACTCTCTTATTTCAATACAATTAATCACAGTGAATCTGTTTAATAATTTAAATACGTTTGTGATAAAGTATGTGCCTGTTTGTGGTACCGTTTATTTAACTTTATTTTGAATATATTATAATGTAGGCTATATAAATACAAAATGTTTACAAATAGGCCTACATGTTTATAGTCCTTAAAACTGTAGCCTACATTTTACTGGTTGCGAAATATCTAACCGGTTTTTGCCTCTAGTATTTGTGATCAAAAATGTTGCGCGTCTCACGGGAAGAAAGTAACTTAGTCGCCCACAAAAAAAATTACCGGTAACATTTCCTTTCGGGACGGCAAAGTGACACTTTCCTCTTTTAAGACACAAATAACTATTTACAACTTTGTTCTGCAAACAATGGGTGTATTTCGCGAACTACTGCAACGATTTCAATAAAAACGTTTCAGAAAATCATATCGTCACTCACAAAGACGTTGATATAACCTGAGACACAATTTTGATAAAACAAAATACAATATACTGTGTCTATCTTTCATTCAAATCGGACGACCAACTCTCGATTTGTGCGATAAATATTTGTTGGACAGAAATAATTAATTTTTAGTAACTCAAACTATGATAGTCCAGCGACTGCCTTTTACTTTCTCCCCCTTTACGTAGTATACGGAGAAAGTATTTTTTTGTCCAAATTTTCCAATTTGAATTTTTAGTGGAATTATCTGTTTTGGTGCTCCCTGAACCCAAAAATATTTTTAGTGGAATTAGCCGATTTGTGTTGGTGCTTCCTGAACCCCAAAAAGTCGTTTTTTGGTGATGTCTGTCTGTGTGTCTGATAGGAAGTGTTAGCTGGAGACCATAAAAACGGTCCGATTTTGATGCAATTTGGTATCTCCAGGAGTTTTTCATTTTTTCAAATGTTTTATTTTTAATGGGTTTACCCCTCAAAAATGGCCAAAAAACAAGAAAGAAAAAAAATTCTCAAAAACGGCTCTAACGATTTTGATCAAATTTGGCTTATTAGTAGCCCTTAATGTACCCTACCATATGCAAAAAAACCACATCTTTCTAAAAATTCTCGTTTAGGTAATAATAATAACTGATTTTTGGCGGTTTTTGGCCAAAAAGAGGGTTGGTTTTCAAAATGTTTGAAAATTTTTTTCGTGCATCTAATTGACATGTTTGGTGCAAATTTGTTCGAAATCGATCGAATAGTTTTAATAATAATAATATAATATGGATGCGTGTTACATGCGCATCTAATATTTTCCATGGTATGTCCTACTTTTTCAATTCTAAACAACCACCTCCTATGCTACTCTTGCGAAGGTATAAAGTTTCAACTGGGAGAAAGTATGTGGCAGTTATCTGGTACCGTTTGTTTAAAGTAGCACTGAAGTGTAGTGTATTATAACACAATTTTGAATGCGAGCGAATAGTAGACGGCTGCCAAAGTGAAGCAATGTTCCACTGGTTTGGAATTTTTCCAAGGTTGGTTTTTGTTCAAACGCTTTAGAGTGACTGACAGAAAGAAGGCGGAGCGCATATTTCACAACGAAGCCTGGATAGTAGATGTCTGTGAAACTGCACCAATACGAGCACCGTTAAATAGTAATTTTACTAAACATTTTGTTTTCCTGCAAAAGCGTTTCTGATGATTGTAAAACTGAGTTTCAAAGGTGCCAACCCTACCTATTGATTATTTTTTCAAGTATAACCGCTAAAGCTATGACGAACAGAGTTTTTTTTTTACAAGTCAAACTATCTACAATAACGTTTAAATAATTCGACCGCTCACCTGAACCGCTGACGTGAGTTGAGCAAATTAAAAAAAATTAAGTTTATATGTTTTAGAGTTTCAACCAACTATTGGGGAAATTGGTCTACTCACGGAGACGTTCAACAGCTGTGTGTGTACGAAGTATATTATAATTTGTTCGCGCCTAAGGCTAACAACAGACGAGACACCGGTGTACGGGACACTGTCCCGGTGTCCCAGTTTCTCGCAGGGAGAGACACCGTAGAGCCACAGAATCTGGTAGCGCACTACTCAGTGTCTCATCTGTTGACACACATTTAATTGATAGTGTACCGTACACCGGTGTCTCGTCTGTTGTTAGCCTAAGTCTGCAGCTTGAACTCACGCACTCCTTCGTTCCACTCGCAGCGGGAAAAGCTCGCTTTGCGAGTTTACACCTCAACCTTGCGGCCTCTGTTTATGGACTGCTTCGCTCGCAGCGTTCTTAGTCGGACGTCGGCCTAGGATCAGAAGATGCCCCCCACGTGGATGTGAACCGGATACTTTTGTGGTATTTTAAGTTTTGATCGAATTTTGATGAAACCGACCAACCGAAGGTCGTGTAAAAATCCTAAACTTATGTTTTTAGATAAAACCACCAATAAGTTTCATTCTAGTACGAAAAATCTAAAAAGATAGTTACTTATGCGGCCGTTAGGGCACATTTTTACATTCAGATTTTAATGGCACCTCAAAACGTGTTCTGGAGACCATGATCGGTGCTCATTTACAACTCCCGGACCTTAGGTCTCACCATAAGGGTCACTGCAATAGCTAATCTATCCTATGGAAATTCGCTAATAGTACTTTTTAGTGAATTTCCATAGGAAAAATGAGCTATTGCAGTGACCCTTATGGTGAGATTCAAGGTCGGGAGTAGCAAATGAGCATCGATCATGGTCTCCAGAACACGTTTAAGGGTGTAATTAAAAATCATATATACATATGTATATGTGTTCGCACTCTAGCTACAGCATTTTAAGTCAGATTTGGTCAAAATTTGGTTCACATGTTGGTTGTCTACTTCGCTCAGACGAGTTCGTTAGAAAAAATCCAACAACCGGAAGTAGGTTTTTTGACCAGAAGTAAATATTTTTTGAGATTTTTCCTACGAGAATGAGTTTTTTTCTGAAATTATAAATGCAGCATGTTATTCTCCACATTTTTTTTTACGCAACCTTATAGCTGGCTTGGTTTCCCCAAAATCGATCGAAGCGTAAAATACCATAGAAGTTCAAAAACCGGTTCAAAGCCATGTGGGGGATTTTACCGTGGGGTTGGCGTGCGAAGCACGCAATGCATTGTGTATTGAGAATACTCCCAATATGCGGAATGGCGTGCGAAGCACGCAATGCTTTGTGTATTGAAAATACTCAAAACATTCGGAATGGCGTGCGAAGCACGCAATTCTTTCTGTATTGAAGATACTACTAATATGAGGAATGGCGTGCGAAGCATTTTGCAGCTATTCAGCACCGTCGTGAATAGACCTATTTTACAAATTGTTGGTTGAAACCGTAAAACATAGGGCCATAAACTTAATTTTGGAAAGTTGATCAACTCACGTCAGCGGTTCAGCTGCGTGGTCGAATTTTTTACTTATAACACTGTAAGCGCTTTTAGGGAAAGTGGGGTGGCCGCAAGGCTCAAGCGTCAGCCCAGTCTGTTACAGTCGGAACCCCGTGGGTTCGAACCTAGTTACTGGTTACGGATTTTCCTACGCTAGTAACCTTCTCTCTCTTTTTCCTTCATTACTCTAAGGCCCTTCGGTCTCGGGCCGATAGAGACTCGAACTCGAAGGAATACCCCCCCCCCCCCTCGCCTTCCTGAATGTGGAACTCGTCTACATTTACAGAATCTTTGGAAATTAAATTCCAAAATAAAAAAAGTTCCAATAAACATAAGTCCTAAATTGATTTATAAGCCCCTTTTTCCTACTATTTGACTCGACTATACTAGGACGTCAGTATCATTAGTAAGAATTTGACTAGGTAAGGATTTGACGAGAAAGAAACTTAGTGTGACCAGCTGAGGACACAGAAGTTGTCGACTTGATGGAATTATAATTTCAAAGTTGCAGGACGGGTGTGGCTAGGACACTATGCATTTTTAACATTAACGTTAATTACTTAGAAGCATGTAACTGTAGTTAAAGACTCTTTTGGGAATTGGCTTGGCTGATGTCAATTAAATGCGGACTAGGATGAGCGACCAGCTCATATAGTGAGAATTTTTAATGGTGTATCCATATCCCAAAACCTTTAATCACATTCCTTATGTGTTTGCCGTTCTTGTATTTACCTTCTTGAGGCTTTTCTGCACCTTGGTTATATAGTTCGAATTCCCCTACTGGAAGAAGCAGTCGCACTTGACTGTGTTTCTATAAATAGACGTCTATATTTCTATTATGCTAGCAGTACACTCTCAACCCCAATAAAAGCGAGTGTACGTGGAGTAACATTTAATAAGACAGCTGATTTCACCCATCATCTGTAAACCCAGTGTATATTATAGTTTGAGGTTATGTTTACAACTTCAATCATTATAATGTCATGTGAAGTTGATTTTTGTGGGTACTTTTCCGTTATACCAACCACATCATCTACTATTTATCGAAACCACTGCCAAAGGAACGAAACATATTGTGACTAAATAGGTTAGGTTAGAACCTTTTAGGTATTTTTTAATTATTATTCTTGCATTTCTGTTGCCATAGGTTAGCCTAGGGTCGGATGGCAACAGAAATGCAAAAAAAATAATAAAAAAATACCTAAAAGGTTCTAACCTAACCTATTTACGTCGCAGTATGTTTCGTTCCCTTGACAGTGGTTTCGATGTGTGGTTGGTATATCGGAAAAGTACCTTTTTTTAAAAAAAATGTGAGTTATAGAATTAATGAATGCTATAATATACGTTATAATATTTGCTTTGAGGTTATAAACATAAACTATATATAAATACAACCTTTTATCATCAATATATTTGTTTATACAAATTTAAAGAAGAAAAATAGGCCTACCTATTCGTTTAACAGCTGATTTCACCCATCATCTGTAAACAAACCCAGTGTAGATTATAGTTTGGGGTTATCTGTAGGTAGGCCTAGATAAGTAGGCCTTAATGCTGTTTGTAAATAGTTTGTTTTTACTTTCTCCACCCTATACGTAGTATATGGAGAAAGTATTGTTTTCGTAAAAATGTTTGAATTTGAATTTTCAGTTGAATTATCTGTTTTGGTGCTCCCAGAACCCCAAAAATTGTTTAGTGCAATTATCTGTGTTGGTGCTCCCTGAACCCAAAAATATTTTTAGTGGAATTTTTTGTTTTTGGTGCTCCCTGAACCCAAAAAAGTGTTTTTAGAGTGGTGTCTGTCTGTATGTATACACGGCCAGAGAGGACACTATTGGTCCGATTTTCATGAAATTAGGTATGTAGGTACTAAACCCTAATATCTCCAGGGGTTTTTTTCATTTTTTGGAATTTTCAATTTTTAAGGGTAATTTACCCCTAAAAACCCATAAAAAACGACAAAAATGCAAATTTCTCAAAAACGGCTCTAACGATTTTGATCAAATTTTCAGTATTTATAGTGCTTAAGATGCCCAACAAAATGACACCACCCGCTTTTATCAAAACTTCGGCGTTTTATAATGATGGGGAAATGTTTAAAAATAAACAAGTTTATGTTGTCAATCTAGCATCGCGGCAGCGCAGCGGCCGCACGGGGTAGCACCACGGTAGCGAGCACGGCCAGTAATTCAAAGGTCGCGCGATCGAATCCCGCCTGGGACAATAATTTTTGTATACGATTGACGTAGGTAGAATATTATTTTTTTGTTTTGTTCTAAAAAGTAGTAAATAAAATGATTAAAAACAATATTATTTTGACTACAGTAAGTTGGGAGAAAGTTTGTGTCAGTTAACTGATACCGTTTATTTAAATTGTGTAGGCTATTTCTGATGTGTATCTAATTAATCAGCCTGTGATTTTTCACGTCGGCTTACTAGTTATTTACATATTTCTCACAATTATATTTAAATTATTAAACAGATTCACTGTGACTTCATAATTGTGTTAATGTAGGAGAGGGGATACATTAAAGTAGCAGAGTAACTAATAAATATTATTATTATTATTAGCTAGAGAGAAAACTATTCGATCGATTTCGAACAAATTTACACCAAACACGTCAATTAGGCATGTATAGATGCACGAAAAAATGTTATGACAAATTTTGAAAAACAACCCCCTTTTTGCCCAAAAAACCCCCAAAAATCAGTTATTTTTATTATTATTAGCTAAACGAAAAATTTTAGAAAGATCCTGTTGTTTGCATATGGTAGGGTTCATTATAGTCTACAAATAAGCAAAATTTTATCAAAATCGTTAGAGCCGTTTTTTATAAAAAATTAATAACTGATTATTTGGGGGTTTTTGGCCAAAAAGAGGGTTGCCTTTCAAAAAATGTCAAAACTTTTTTTCGTGCATCTACAGTAAACAAACCTAATTGACATGTTTGGTGCAAATTTGTTCGAAATCGATGGAATAGTTTTCTCTCCAGCGTAGTATACATACAGACATTTTGTAAAAAATACTTTTTTGGACTCTGGGGGTCAGAAAACGGATATTTCCACAAAAATCTCAACATCGTTTTTAACTTCCCGCTAAAAAATTGAAAATTTTCTAAAATCGGGAAGTTATTGGTTTCACCCCGTTTTTTCGAAAATCGAGTATTCATCAGATCTCAACGTTTTGAGGTCCTAGGAATCTTCCCTGACCACTCCCGAGAGGGTGTCACCCTGTCTGTATGTATGTGTGTGTGTATGTAAGTATGTGACCCGCTTATAACTTTTGAACGGCTCAACCGATTGGATCCTACCAAACGGCGTTCTAAAGAGTTCCATCAAACTTAGATTTCCTGAAAATTTCAACTAATTCGGACCGGTAGGTATTGAGAAATTTCGAAAAAACTAAGAAATAAAAAATTTTCAAATCAGGTTTTTTTGGAATAACTTTTAAACGGCTTTACCGATCAATTCCAAAATCTAATCAGCTTTTAACCTTGAAAAGCGACGTCGATCGCTACCAGTCACGTCAAAATCGGTTAATTCGTTCGTGAAATATCGTGAACAAAAGAAAATCAAAAAAAGTTTTTTCTCAATTTCTCAGAAATTTTTCATCAGAAAAATTTTTGTTGTCGATTCTTTCAATGGACTCGAAAAACTGCATCGATTGCCGCAAATCGCATAAAAATCGGTTGATTCATTCGCGAGATATCATGAACGAAAGAAAATTAAAAAAAGTGTGTTTCCTCAATTTCTCCGAAACTTTTCATCTGAAAAATTTTTGTTGTTGATTCTTTCAATGGACTTAAAAAACTGCATCAATAGCCGCAAATCGCATAAAAATCGGTCGATTCATTCAAAAGTTATGGCAGTTCAAAATTTCCAAAAATAGTGTTTATCAAACTTTCATCATACTTTTGTAATTAAACTTAGCGGGAAGTTACAGGGATGGCCTTTAGGGTCAATCGTTTTCCAATTTTTTTTTTGCGATCTATAGTAACCTATAGTGAGAAAGTAAAAGACAAAAGCCTCCAAATGACGCGGCAAACGTCCAACCAATAACAAATAGACGACAGTTACTTTCACACACAACGAAATCGCTTTAACGTCCAATAAGAAACGTTTTCAAATGAGCACACGGTTAGCTCAATAGCAGTATGCTAAGTAGATGGTTTCAAGCCGTACAAACACGGAAGGGCATGGAAGGGAGCGGTGACAGTGACATATGAAATGTCAACGTCCGTAATTAGGATGTATGAGCGAGGCACATCTGTGCTGAATTATAAACCTTCACCGATCCACGAAGCTGAATAACATTTAGGGTAGTATCTGTTGTCACTCCATGCCTGATGTTAAACACAGATACACATA
Organism: Philaenus spumarius; assembly: GCA_018207615.1. Taxonomy (NCBI): domain Eukaryota; kingdom Metazoa; phylum Arthropoda; class Insecta; order Hemiptera; family Aphrophoridae; genus Philaenus; species Philaenus spumarius. The sequence continues at coordinate 184,455 of JAGFPH010001920.1, forward strand.
AGTACGCAGTATTTAAACACAGATACACATAAGTAATGTTAAACACAGATACACATAAG
>JAGFPH010001920.1:217640-233352 GCA_018207615.1 Philaenus spumarius
TAATTTTAAGCTATTCGTCAATAGCGGGGAACATAAGCTTTAAAATGATGTTTGAATCATACATTTTGATGAGGAATTAAGGGAGATATGGAACACCTTTGTGAAATGATACAGGCCTTTATGAAAGTTTTGTTTTGTAATTCTTTATAACAAAAACATTAATTTTAAGCTATTCGTCTATTGTTCGTCAGTTTCGGGGAATATAAGCTTTAAAATAATGTTTGAATCAATAATTTTGATGAGGAATTAAGGGAGATATGGCGTTACCAGAAAAATAACGTTTGAAACATAATATAATATATGAAAGATTTTTCCGTCAATTATTTTTGACAAAACCATTAATTTTCAGTTATTTGTCTATTTTTTATCAATAGCGGGGAACATAAGCTTTAAAATGATGTTTGAATAATGATTCGTTTTGATGAAGAAAGAAAGGAGATATGGCATTGCCACAAAAAAATACTTCACAGACACAAAATGGCGGATATCTGGAAAACTAAGTGTTTTTTGGAAAAAAATGTTATTCTCGATTTCCTCTTGATTTTTTACCCATAGAATCATTTCCCGGAGTTTGGTACTTTATTTTGGGGCACTCTGTATGTCGGTTTTCGCGCTCTCTAGCGGTGAAACTATGCGGAATTCGAAAAAAAAACGTGCATACAAAATTTGTAGAAATTTTTAAGATTTACAATTTTGATCTCTGGACATTATTCACTTAAGTGCATAGTTGCGCCCTCTAGCAGTGAAACTGTACAGAATTCGAAAAAAAACAATTCCTGTAGACAAAATTTGTAGGGAATTGTATGCCGTACAACTTTGCTCTCTAGGTATTTTCACGAAAATTCATAGGGTTTCAATAAAATAAAAACAAGGTCAAAAAAACGCTAAAATTAATTTAATTTTTCGTACGAGAATGGAACTTTTAGAGTTTTATTTAACAAAATAAGTGTAGGATGTTATTCTGCACATTTTGCTTTTTTTTTACGACTTTATAACTCACTTGGTTCCCCCAAAATCGATCAAAACGTAAAGTACCACAAATTTACCCCGTTCAAATCCACGTTAGGGCATCTTCCGATCCGAGGCTAACGGCTAAGTTTGTAGGCTGCGAGCGAAGCGACGAAGGCCTGAAGGACGAAGCAGCACGTGAGCCGGGGATGGAGGCTTACTTACAAACAAATTCTAATGATATATTTCCTACGGAGAGGCAGCTTTCAGCGTCTTCATGAGTGGAAAAATTTCCCAAATAGTTGGTTGAAACTCTAAAACGTAAAACCTAATTTTTGAAATTCGCCAGACTCACGTCAGCGGTTCAGCTGCGTGGTCCAATTATTATTGATTTGCACGTTGAAAATGCGTCTCTAAAATAATTGCGGCAGTTTGCGAAGAAACAATATTATTCGTATTCAGCCCTGATGAGCTGTTTTAATAATAACGCGATTGTACTTGCTTATTGGCGAATTTTCATAGGAAAAATGAGCTATTGCAGTGGCCCTTATGGTAAGACCCAAGGTCGGGAGTAGCAAATGAGCACCGATCATGGTCCCAAGAACACGTTTTGGTTTGTCATTGAAAATCATATGTATGTATGTATGTGTTCGCACTCTACCGGTCGCATTTTAAGTCCGATTTGGTTCAAATTTGATGCACACGTTGGTTGTCTACGTAGCTCGGACGAGTTCGTTAGCCAAACAAAATCCATAAACTTTTTTTAGTTTTTTCCTACGAGAATGAATTTGTTTTTTAGTTTGTTCTACAAATATAAATGTAGGATGTTATTCTGCGCATTTTGTTTTTTTTACGTGACCTTATAGCTTGCTTGGTTCCTCCAAAATCGATAAAACCGTGAAATACAATAAAAGTACCCGGTTTAAAGCAATGTGGTGGATTCTACCGTGGGGTTGGCGTGCGGAGCACGCAATGCACTGTGTATTGGAGATACTCCCAATTCAGAGGTTGGCGTGCGAAGCACGCAAAGCTTTGTGCATTGAAGATACTGCCAATATGCGGAATGGCGTGCGAACCATTTTACAGCTATTCAGCATCGTCTTGAATAGACCTATTTCCCAAATTGTTGATTGAAACCCTAACACATAGGCCTGTAAACTTAATTTTGGAAATTTGTTCAACTCAGGTCAGCGGTTCCAGCTGCGTGGTCGAATTATGTATTTAATAGTTTTATCGATAATCGAGGTTTACTTTTATCGCGTAAATCTGTTGATACTGTGTACGGCTCTCGATTTGCAAAAGTTACTTTTTCAAAGAATCGCATCGCAGATTACGTACGTTAGTGCTTGATTTGAAGGTGAAATCGTCGCCCCTCCCCCAAAGGTCGGTTTGGACACCACGAACGCGACACGACCTTGACGAGCCGTTGCTACTGTGCCCCGCACAAATCGATATCACGACCTGAGCTTGTCCCCTACTGCGCAGGCGTCGCAAAAATGGAATTTTCCAGCAACGTCCCAGAGTTCGCCTTGCAATTTATGAATGAAATCATATGGAAGGATTTAATAGTTGGGTCAATGAGTGTTTTTATTTAAACAGAGTATACCTGCGTGCCGTGTCAAGGCTGGGAGAGAGAGAGAGAGAGAGGATTGTACGTACTTAAAAGATTATATATAGCCTAGTCAACGAATGCCCAAAAGGGGGGTCTAGAAGGAAAGTCAATAAGCGGAAAGACCAACTATGGTACATTGTTTGGGGTACCTAGTAGTATAACATACTAAAAGTCCTTGACCCAAGGGATGGCGGAAGAGGGGGGAGGGGGTTAAAGGTACCATTTTTTTTATTTTTTGCCTATATCTCAGTAGGGGTTGCTTATACAAAACATATATACGTATACAAAATTAAAGCTGACAAAGTTCTCTACATTTTATATACCTATAGTATTTTTGCTATCTGTAACCGTTAGTGAGATATACGCTCGCGAAAATCGGTAATTTTCGAAAAAAGCGTTTCTTCGCCTTGGAATACTTTATTATTTGTTCCCCACGCGGTCTACCCTCGTGAGCTCTCTCCAGTTCTTATCTCGTTCGTAGAAAATCAAATTATTGTGTATTTCGTCTCAGTATATTATTTTATTTTATTATTACTATTATGTCGCTATGTCGACGGAAAATGTTTTGTTTCTCGCTTTAGTTGAGTTAGTTAATATAACGTCATACGTCCGTAGGAAGTCGAATTATTGCGTTTTTCGTCTTTATATTTTATTAGTATTATATGCGGTATATTTTATTGTTATTATTATATAGCAATGTCGACTCAAACGTATTTTGTTTGTGACGAGAACTTGTACGAAAGTGGTGGGAAAGTGTCCTGTATGAGTGCAAAAAAAGAGCTTCACTGATAAGTGCCACTTCACAAAGACGGTTAACGGTTACAGATTTGCAAATGAGCACCGATCATGGTCCCCAGAACACGTTTTGGGGTGTCATTAAAAATCATTTATATATGTATATATGTGTTCGCACTCTGTAGTAAAATTCAACTCAGAGTGAGGCGGAAGTTGAAGCCTACCTAGGGTCAGCACGGTCGACTGGTTTCCGCTCCACTTCTACCTGAATTTTAATTTTTTATAGTAGCGTTATGCAAACTTTTTTTATAACAAGAAAATATAAAAATAAATCACATAACGTTGTGTATCACGATCGTCTGTTTATTTTGATACCAAATTTGAAGTAAATCGGTAAATGTTGAGTAATTAAATGGCATAGCTTTTAATGTAACTAAGAACTATTGAAGGTGTTTTTAATTACTCAACATTTACCGATTTACTTCAAATTTGGTATCAAAATAAACAGACGATCGTGATACACAACGTTATGTGATTTATTTTTATATCTTCTTGTTATAAAAAAAGTTTGCATAACGCTACTATAAAAAATTAAAATTCAGGTAGAAGTGGAGCGGAAACCAGTCGACCGTGCTGACCCTCCGTAGGCTTCAACTTCCGCCTCACTCTGAGGTGAATTTTACTATAGCGGCCGCATTTTAAGTCCAATTCGGTTGAAATTTAGTCCACAATTCGGTTGTCCACGTCGCTCGGACGAGTTCGTGAGCCAAAAAAAAAAAATCCAACAAGCGGAAGCACGTTTTTTTGACAGGAACTAACTATTTTTTGAGATTTTCCTACGAGAATGAATTTGTTTTTGAGTTTTCTCTACAAATATAAATGTAGGATGTTGTTCTGCTCATTTTTTTTTACGCGACCTTATAGCTCGCTTTGTTCCCCCAAAATTGATCAAAGCGTAAAATACCATAGAAGTACCCGGTTCAAAGCCATGCGGCGGATCCTGCCTTGGGGTTGGCGTGCGAAGCACGCAATGCATTGTGTATTGAAGATAATCCCAATATGCGGAATGGCGTGCGAACCATTTTGCAGCTATTCAGCACCTTCGTGAATAGACCTATATCCCAAATTGTTGGTTGGAACGCTAAAACATAAGCCTGTAAACTATATTTTGGAAATTTGCTCAACTCACGTCAGCGGTTCAGCTGCGTGGTCCAATTATTATTTTTGTTATTGAAAATAAGTTAACAAAAGTTTGTATATATCTTGTGTTGCATAACAGGACGCATTTTCTGACATATCTGACCTTTACGATTTTGGGGGGGCTTTCATTAGGTAGGGAGGATAAACAATTTCAAATGTAAAGGTAGGTCACGTAATACACAATTGAAAAGCTTATTAAAAGAGAAACACAATAGAGCTTAATATTTTACTTCGTTTCAAAGTAATGGGCAATCAAAGTACTGGAAAATAACATACAACCTACTTATTCCTAATATCAGCAAATAAATATCCTGCTTTGATGTTATGTAAACATTATTTTCCAGAACTTTGATTGTCCATTACTTTGAAACGAAGCAAGACACGAAGCTCTAGTTTACGCCATTCTGTTTCTCTCCTAATAAGCTTTTCAATCCTGTATTACACGATCTACCTTTAAATTTGAAATTGTTTACCCCCTCAAGCCCCCTAAAATCATAAAGGTTCAGATATGGCAAAAAATTTGTCCGTTTATGCAACACAAAATTTATAAAAAATTTTGTTAACTTATTTTCAATAACAAATAAAGGGCTGAGAAGCCAAGAAGGGGCATAAGAGTAATGAAGTTAGTTTTGAGAAAACTCAATTTAAAGTTAAACTGTTATAATAAAATCCAGGTAAAACTACGATCACTAAAAAACGAGTATATTTTTAATTGCTAAGTTCTAGACTAACATAATAACAAAAATTAATTTGATTTTCATCCTCTTATTCTTTGTTATCAGCCAACATTTGATAAAAGTTGTCACTTGTATCATTTTCCTCTTAACTCGTTCACTGCTAAGGACGCACATATGTGAGCTGGACACTGAACACTATGAGAAGCGGCCGACGCACAGTGCATTGCATGCCAACCCCCGTATTTTGAGTGTTTTCAATACACAATGCATTGCGTGCTTCGCACGCCAACCCTCTTATTGGGAGTGTATTTTCAATACACAATACATTGCGTGCTTCGCACGCCAACCCCCATATTTTGGTTATTTTCAATACACAATGCATTGCGTGCTTCGCACGCCAACCCCCGTATTGAAAGAATTTTCAATACACAGCATTGCGTGCTTCGTACGCCAATCCCCGTGTTGGGAGTACTTTCAATACACAGAGCATTACGTGCTTCGCACGCCAACCCCCACATTGGGAGTATTTTCAATACACAATTCATTGCGTGCTTCGCACACCAACCTTCGTATTGGGATTATTTTCAATACACAGTGCATTGCGTGCTTCGCACGCCAATTTTACGCCTATGTTCTTTGTAAATTACCTATGCAAAGTAAAGCAATTTGCATCACATTTATCCCTTGACTTTTAAGCTAAACAGCTCTTCTATGAAGTAGGTTTTTTTCGCCACAAGATCTCGGCACACGATAGACTCACAGTTATATCCCTTGGCCACAAACATTTTTAAAGTGTTGAAGAGCCAGTTTCTGCACTTAACTCCATTATTTAAAAAAAATTCCACTTGTACCCCTCGGCTTCTCAACCCTTCAAATGTAATAAAGGGGGGTTAAAGGGACTTTATGAACACTCTGTATGCTCGTGACAAAAAGCTGTTCGAAGACACTTCGCGAAGATGGCAATCTTTTCTTCACATTTGCATCTGATTTGATTTATCTGGCGCTTTCGCAATTTGTTCAACTAATCTTTAAGAGCATGCTTTTACTGCCAAGTATAAAACCGAATTACCCACGCCGAGGATATATCTTTTAGTTGGCAATTCCATCATTGCGGCCCATCTTCGTATTAATATTACTTTACCGCATCTTTGAACAGTGATATAATGAAAAGAATATACGGAGTTGGTAATGTTGTTATTTACTAATACGACCCGATACACGTTGCTTGATTTATTTTGAAATGTATTGCATTATTACTTCGCTAATCTTAGCTTTAACTACCTTTTCGTAACACACTTCATACACTCCAAGTTCTAACTGTTGTATGATAGAAACTACAATAGCTAATTTTTTCAAAAGATACTTTTCAGCTACATTTCTCCAGCTTATATGACGCACCTGCCCTAAAAACAGACAAAAATTTCCCGCAATGCAATTTGATCTAACGAATTAAAAAGTATAAACGAGTTTGACTATTCGATTTTTAAAATGCCAAATTATATTTTATTTTCAAACTGTGAACACGCCATTAGCGTCCCACACTGTTAAACCGTAAGTTTGTCAAATTTCAAAGATTTTCGAGCATTTTCAGCTATCAAAACCACGGTGTAAATGAATAGGGCGCACTGAAAATTTCACCCCTCTCTAGGCCCGCTCGACGTTTCCATCCTCACACAAGATGGCCGACCTAGCTTCAATTCCCACAATGTACGGGCTTATGGCACGACCGGTCTATTTAATTCTGTGGTCGCTGTTGGTATGGCGGATAAAGATAAAACTTTTAAATCGCATAAAAGTTACGATGTTTTTAAATTTCCAATCGCGTAGTTTATAGACTCGCAACATAAATCGTCCCCAGCGTGGAACACGACCCGAGTAAATCCTCACAACTGAACCAAATTAAACCGAAGAGATTTATTTTTGCAATTGAGCGAACAATTTATAGAAAGGGTATAAATAAATCCGTTATTGCAAAACGTATTTTAATCTTAAGGTTGCAGCATACATTGAAACACATTTCGTCGTAACTTCTACCTTCAGTATTTCAAATAAAGTTTTATATTTGACAATATTTGGATTTCTGAATAAATACGTTCAAAAGTCTTTCACGTGTGTTTTGTTGTGTTAATACTATTAGCTAGTAAGCCTCCGTGAAAAGTCACGGCAGATTAATTTCAAACGCATCAAAAATAAACGGTACCATAAACTGGCACATACTTTCTCACAAACGTATTTAAATTATTAAACAGATTCACTGTGACTTCATAATTGTAGGAGGGGTAGGAGAGGAAATACATTAAGGGGAATCGCCCTCCCATATAAGAACAATGTTAACTTAGGTACACTTTAATAAATAACCTGCAGAGATGTAATGCTGAAATTTGATACACATATACAGTGGTCCTTCATACACATTTACACTAGTTTTTTATGTTCTAAGTTAATTTTTAATAACTTTTTACCAAAAAACTAATGTTTCTTAAGATTAATTTTTGAAGAAATGCTTTAAAACTGACAATAAATTTTTTTTAAATAATATTTTATCTAAATGCTTAGTATAAACCTATAAATAAGTGTACAAAATTTCAGCTCGTTATCTCTAATACTTCCTGAGAAAAATGTACCTAAGTGTTTAAAAATGCAACTTTCGGAGAATCGTAATTGAAAAAAGTTTTACTTGCAACTTACATTTTATTATTGTCAGGGGCATATGAAGGATTGTCCACATCTTTATCTGCTTAAAATTCTTCCTCTAAAAACTTTCTTTTCAAGCTGTTGGCCTGCCTACACTTTTTAGCAATTTCTTCAAGGGCTTTTTCAGCTTTTTTCACTCGAACACCATCACTGAACTGCATTGCCGCCACACAGTTTTTGCCTGGTTTTAGGCCTAAGACCTTAAATACTAAACACTTTGCTACATTTCCTTTGTTGTATCCAGAAACTGCATCATAAATTTCTAATTTTAGTCTCTAACCTAACAAACACTTTTTTGTGCCTCCATGCGTGCACTTAGCTAAAAGTAAAGAATTTTCCAAGTCTCTGAAAATAGGTTTAATTTCTAACATAAAAACAGAAGGTAAATGTGTATGCTCCTTGTGATCAGAGGAATTTCCATCTATAATAGATTTATGGTATTGCCCGTGTGGTCTCATCCTTAGGGCAGAGATTGTGTTGGGGATTTTCGTACAAAATGTATGTGCATAGTTGTGTAAATATATTTTTTGACACTCGAATTTTAAAGGAAAGTATATAGTGTTATATATGAAATTAAACGTGATAAAACAAGCTATCCAAATCTGTAAAAATCTCAAAATCGATTTTTTCAAAGGTGACTCCCCTAGTAGGAGAGTAACTAATAAATATTAAATAACACCTTAATTAATAACACCTTGATTTACCTTAATTAGGTTCCACATGAATCTTAATAAATATTATTATTATTATTAGCTAAAGAGAAAATTATTCGATCGATTTCGAGCAAATTTGCACCAAACATATCAAATTAGGCCTGTATTAGGCACTTTTGGGTCTTGAAATACATTGTTAATTGATGTTTCAAACTATTTCGGGTTAGTTGCTCACACGTTATTCTGTCAACTTAATACCATTAAATACTGCTAAAACGATAAGTGAAATAAAATTTTTAGGTTAGGATTAATAACAACCCTCACAGCTAAGATGGTAAATAATGTTAAACGTTCAAATGAAATTATGTCGTCTATTTTATAACCGCAGTTATAATAAAGGTTAAAAGAACCGGGAAGGCTCAGTTCTTCACTTTAAGAAAAACCTAACCTAAAAGTTAGAAATACAAATAATTACTTCGAGGTTTGAAATCAGCTGTTAATGGAAAAATTGGATCAAACGGCTGTTTTATCTGTTATTTTATTTAATTGGTCGCTATGGTAATACATGTAAACGCATGTGTTGGTTCATCAGTCTAGGCCTAACCTAAGATTTTTTCCGACTAAATTTACGAATATTGAAATAAAAAATAGTTTTTATCAAAATGAATTATATCCTATGTCACTCAGGGATAGTGTAGCTTTCTATTAGTAAAACTATTTTTTCAATCGATGCAGTAGTTCCAGATATTACCCCCTACACACAAACAAACAAATTTTACCTCTTTATAATATTAGTATAGATATTTATAACAATCTCGGATTTCCAAAGTGCACGTATATCCCAAGCTTTGCTGTATTGTCTCCACTAAAGACGCCGTGACACTATCTTAACACAATATAAAGTTCATCCAGGTTGGAGGAGGGTATTATAATTTGATTGTATAAGAGGGGAATATTGTTAGTTGGATTCATGATTATTAAAGCAATTAATGAACGCTCTACCGTAAAGATCTGATTATCCGCGGAATGTACTTATCTCGCGTTTACACTTTTATCCATTACACTATATACTTTCATTTAGTTTATAATAACTTTATTATTACGGGTACAACAAGAACTTTAAATACGTTACAGTTTATTATATTTTCCAAATAAAGATTCGTCCAGCTGCTTATAGCAACGATACTAATTAAAGACTATTACAGATGCGCGTAGTAACGCTATTGATTAAAGGTAAATATCGATATGTTGATACTCTATTAATTAAATTAGAATTTAAATATTAATATCCATTCGTAGTAAAACTATTAATTAAAGCTAGATATTAATGCATAGTAACGCAATCAATTAAAGATTAATATCGATGCGTAGTGTGCCATTAATTAAATATTAATATTCCTGCTTAGTAACGCTATTAATTAAAGCGGCATATTGATGCGTATTGACGCCATTAATTACAGATTAATATCGATGCGTAGTAATGATATTAATTAAATATTAGTATTCATGTTTAGTAACGCTATTACTTAAAAATTAATATCGATGAGTAGTAACGATATTAATTCAACATTAATATTCCTGCTTAGTAACGCTATTAATTAAAAATTAATATCGATGAGTAGTAACTATATTAATTCAACATTAATATTCATGTTTAGTAACGCTATTAATTAAAAATTAATATAGATGAGTAGTAACGATATTTATTCAAAATTAATATTCCTGTTTAGTAACGATATTAATTAAATATTAATATTCCTGCTTAGTAACGCTATTAATTTAAGCTGGATATTGATGCATATTAACGACATTAAGTAAAGATGAATATCGATGCGTAGTAACGATATTAATTAAATATTAATATTCATGTTTAGTAACGCTATTATTTAAAAATTTATATATATGAGTAGTAACGATATTAATTCAACATTAATATTCATGTTTAGTAACGCTATTAATTAAAAATTAATATCGATGAGTAGTAACGATATTTATTCAATATTAATATTCCTGTTTAGTAACGATATTAATTAAATATTAATATTCCTGCTTAGTAACGCTATTAATTTAAGCTGGATATTGATGCATATTAACGACATTAAGTAAAGATGAATATCGATGCGTAGTAACGATATTAATTAAATATTAATATTCATGTTTAGTAACGCTATTATTTAAAAATTAATATATATGAGTAGTAACGATATTAATTCAACATTAATATTCATGTTTAGTAACGCTATTAATTAAAAATTAATATCGATGAGTAGTAGCGATATTAATTTAACATTAATATTCCTGTTTAGTAACGATATTAATTAAATATTAATATTCGTGCTTAGTAACGCTATTAATTCAAGCTGGATATTGATGCATAGTAACACCATTCATTCAAGATTAATATCGATGCGTAGTAACGATATTAATTAAATATTAATATTCCTGCTTAGTAACGCTATTAATTCAAGCTGGATATTGATGCATAGTAACACCATTCATTCAAGATTAATATAGATGCGTAGTAACGATATTAATTAAATATTAATATTCCTGCTTAGTAATACTATTAATTAAAGCTGGATATTGGTGCATATTAACGCCATTTAATTGAAGATTAATATCGATGCGTAGTAACGGTATTAATTAAATATTAATATTCATGTTTAGTAACGCTATAATTTAAAAGTTAATATCTATGAGTAGTAACGATATTAATTCAATATTATTATTCCTGCTTAGTAACGCTACGCTATTAATTAAAGCTGGATATTGATGCATATTAACGCCATTAATTAAAGATGAATATCTTTAATTAAAGTAGTAACGATATTAAGTAAATATTAATATTCTTGCTTATTAACGCTATTATTAAAATGTTAATTTTTATGCTTAGTTACTCTAATGATTGCAGCTAGAAATTGATGCATAATAACGCCATTTATTAAATATTAATATCGATGCGTATTAAAGTTATTAATTAAGGATTAACAACGATGAGTAGTACCGACATTAATTCAATCTTAATATTCTTGCTTAGTAACTCTATTAATTAAACCTGTATATTCATTAAGGATTAACAACAATGAGTAGTACCTACACTAATTAAATATTAATGTTCTTGCTTAGTAACTCTATTAATTAAAGCTGGATATTGATGCATATTATAACGCCATTCATTAAAGATATTAATATCGGTGCGTAGTAGCGATATTAATTAAATATTAATATTCAAGCTTAGTAACTCATAACGCTATTAATTAAATATTAATATTCATGCTTAGTAACTCAATTAATTAAAGTTGGATATTGATGCATAGTAACGCCATTAATTCAAGATTAATATCGATGGGTAGTAACGCTATTAATTAAATATTAATGTTCTTGCTTAGTAACTCTATTAATTAAAGCTGGATATTGATGCATATTATAACGCCATTCATTAAAGATTAATATCGGTGCGTAGTAACGATATTAATTCAATATTAATGCTTAGTAACTCAATTAATTAAAGTTGGATATTGATGCATAGTAACGCCATTAATTCAAAATTAATATCGATGGGTGGTAACGCTATACAATTTTTTTTGTGTGTTTAACGTCCTGCTGTTTTGCACTTGAGGCTAATGAAGACGGTACCTACAGTTTTACGTGGAATTCGAACCACAGCCAATGATGTCTGTTAATAAACCCGTTAGAAAATTATTCGAGGTCAATGGGGATTGAACCCGGGTAACGCTATTAATGGCACAATAATATAAATAAACAGTCCATTGCTACGGAAGTATTATTGGCAGTACAACTTTATTTCTGGATTTTAATTACAGTTTTATAACACAGAAAAAAGTGAAATTATCGTGTGGTCTTTTCTTGCTAATCAAGTAAGAACTGTACAAGTGCGTTGACAATATTTTGTAGTTGGATTTTATCTTGAAACTAAAAAGTCCATCAACTCATTTTGTAAATCAGTTCATTTTCACAGAAATGATTGTTTCCCCAACTTTTGCCGTGATTATACTGTTTACTTATTTACGGTGGCGTAGTAACTTATTTCTGGACACAACATGTATCGAGTCGCATGTTCAAGCACATCGATCTACCGCACCTACTGACCTAGGAAAGTCAAGACAATTACCTCCGGAGTATTGAGTGTTTTAAAAATACTTGTTATTACGTTATACAACACGCGAGCCTTGCTTGAAAAAAAAACTGTAGTTATATATAGCCGTCGCGTCGGTCTAAGATCAGAAGGTGCCCCCACAGTAACAGGGTGTCTAGCGATAGGGAAACCCTGGAAAAGTCAGGAAATTTTATTTTTCTGGAAAAATCAGGGAAAAGTCAGGGAATTTTGGTTAAGGTCAGGGAAAAATAAAATTTATAAGGAAAATAGTTTAAAATAAATATTTAAAATCATAGATTAATATAATTTTTAATTGAAAAAATATTTATTAAAGATAAGATGAACTTCTAAATTAATCAATAAGAAAACTACGTATTCTGATACGTAAAAACAAATATCTGCAAGTTACGCTAGTGATTTTGGCAGCTTGTTCCAATGCACTTTCCGTGATATGACCTTGAAAGTGCTGCTTCTAAAAATGTCAGTTTTATTATTAAATGTTTTCGAATTTGGGTATCTTCGTATCAATTAATTATATATTCAATGCAAATCTGTACCGGTAGCTGGATTACAAAAAACAAATAGTTATTTCTTTTGTTTTATTATAATTAAATTAAATTTGACTAATTCATTGTCTAATTTAATATTTTATAGTCGTAAATGTGTAATTTACAAATGCTGGTGGTTGGTACAATAACATAGATACAGTATTAAAATATTGAACTGTTATAATATTACCGTGTTTAATTAAATTTTTAATTAACTAGGGGAGACCCCTGCGTGCTCCGCACGCCAACCCCCAATAGAACCTTCTAAAAACAAATGTTATGTTTTATTTATATGATTAATAATAATAACCTCAAAATTAAGATAATAAATAATGATAACTGTTCAAATCAAATTATTTCTTATATTTCATAACAGCAGTTATAATAATGATTAAAAGAACCAGCAAGGCTCAGGTCTACACTTTAAAACCCTAACCTAAAATCTAGAAATACAAAAATAATTGCTTCAAATTTTGAAATCAGCTGTTAATGGAAATATTGGAACAGACAGCTATATATTATCTGTTCTTTTATTCAATTTATTGTTATGGTAATAAATGTAAATACATGTGTTGGTTTATCATTCTAGGCCTAACCTAAGAATTTTTTCCGACTAAATTTACAAATATTGAAATAAAAAAAGGTTTTTATCGAAATGAATTATAGCCTATGTTACTCAGGTAGTTTTTTTATCAGTAAAACTATTTTTTCAATCGGTTTAGTAGTGCCAGACATTACCCCCTATATACAAACAAACAAACAAACTTACCTCTTTATGATATTAGTATAAATGTATGAAGAGTTAATAGGACAGCCATACAACCTTCCAAAAAACACACTTATAAGGTTTCTCTATGTGTGTGTGTCAACGTGTATCTTTTATAGGTAGAAGATTTTATTTAAAAATATAATTTACTTCAACTGTCATATTGTTTTACAGAACAGCTGTTTTATGTTTTTAATTTATTTATTTAATACCAATTGTAAACTGCAGAACAGCTGTTGTATGTTTTTAAATTCTCATGTATTTATTATGGGGATTTTTTGTTTTTCGGGGACCTCAAAAACCCCTTAGTTTTTAATTTTATAAAAAACTTACATTTTTCCCTCGTTCCTTGAGTGTCGATACCTTTAATTTGACACCTGTCCCATCATCCTCCGATTTACTAAATTCCCACAATTTTGAATCTAAAATTTTGCTTACAGAATTATATATAAGGATTCCCTAAAAACTGATTTGCTCACCGATATAATTTGATTGATTTACTAAAATAAAATTAGCATGGTTTTGTTTGTGCTTTTTCTAAGATTGGTCAGGGAAAAAGTTATTTATTCAGGGAAATGTCAGGGAAAAAGTTATTTAGTCAGGGAAATGTCAGGGAAAAGTCAGGGAATTTCAAAAGGTCATATCAATAGCCACCCTGAAAATCCCCACATGGATTTGAACCGAGGACTTTTACGGTATTTCACGTTTTGATCGATTTTTAGGGAACCAAGCGAGCTATATAAGGTCGTGTTGAAAAACAAAATGTGCAGAATAATATCCTATATCTATATTTTAGAGAAAACCATAAAAGTTCCATTCTCGTACGAAAAATCTGAAAAAATTTACTTCTGGTCAAAAATCGTACTTCCGTTGTTGAAGGCTAACGAACTCGTCCGAGCGACTTGGGCAACCAACGTGTGTATCAAATTTGATCCAAATCGGACTGAAAATGCGTTAAGAGTGCGAACACACGTATATAAAGTTTTTAAGGGCACCAGAAAACCTGTTCTGGGGCCATGATCGGTGCTCATTTATTACTCCCGACCTTTGGTCTCACCCTAATGGTCACTGAAATAGCTTAACTTTCCTTTGGAAATTCGCTAGTAATAAATACATTGTCCTTTATACATATTTTACGGTCGAAATGAAAAACACTTCCATTCCCTACAGCTAAAACAGAAAACCCCAAAGGCTATGCCTGTGATGCGGTTACAACTTTTCTAAAACAATAGAGAGGAAAAGAAATCGTGGAAAGTTTGTGGAAAATTGTTGGGCATTTTAGTAAAAACTTTTTTCACGCAGTGTGCATATGCTTATTACATTACTGTATATAGGGAATGTAGCTGACGTTGTTTAGTACTGTATTTACATTATAGACTATTACTAGATTCGCAAAAAAAAACACACACACCCTCTCTCACTTACAAATATATATTTACTAGCTGACCCGTACGGCGTTGCCCGTAGTGGTTGGTATTTTCAGTCTTTTTAACGTAATTGTATTCTTTTTAAGTGTTCAGTCAGTGAGTGGTATTTGGCTTTTATATATATATAGATCTTAAATAATAAAAGCACTATTGTCATAATAATAAAAAATTTGAAATTATGATTTTAGTAACTTTGATCCCCCAAACTCCTCCTAAAATTTAGAAATTTTCCATACCCTTTCTTAGTGAGCACCTATGGCCCTAGAGGAAGCTATATACCAAATTTCATTCCAATCCGTTCGGTAGTTTTGAAGAAATCGTGATTTAATAACTTT
>JAGFPH010001921.1:0-24523 GCA_018207615.1 Philaenus spumarius
TTAGCCTACGCTTCAAAACAACGTAAGTACTTTTACAATATCAAACAGCAACTGAACCAGGGAAGAATAATGCCAACGCCTGAGATTGTACGAAATACCTGGGCATCCACAAATTAAACGACTAATCACGGGACGAAGCCACTAAGCAAAGACCCTGGTCAAATTAAACTGACTACAGCTTAGAAGAGTTTTTACGCTCATGGACATGGTCACTTCAGGAAACCTCTACCAACAGCAGGAGTCTTGGACAAACTGTTGTGTTTGTGATGGATCTGCACGACGCAGAAGATTCTTTGGAATCAATCAACCAAAGGAAGACGAATTTACGAACTTGGTAGAGAAATACAGGTTTCTAAACAGCTAAGTTTCTCAACAAAGGAGTACAATACATCTAAGGTTGATTTGCCCTTGCGTTTCCTCCAGTGCAGGTATACACCCCGAACAAATCTAATAGATTTTAGAATTGAATCGATTCATATGTATATATCTTGGTCGATATAGAGTTCGCCATAGACCTATTTCTTTTTGACACTCAAATAAGCTTTGTCCACCTTTGTGTAGCTTAGCTTTTAAACTATTTAGATTTTTTTTTACACACTAACGTAACTTGAATGAAATTCAATTCAATCTTTCAATCCTGAAATTTAAAATGATTACAATAAGGAAGAGGCATGCAACTACTGCTTACAAACTTTTTTTTAAAAACTTAAGTAAAAATGATTTCTAGGAATGAACAAGATTGACTATTTGATTTCAAGATGAGAACAGGAAGTTTTGTAATACAAAATACCGAGATCGAGAAAAAGACGAGAGTTGATGTTTAAGAACAAGCAAGAAACAAGAATTTATTAAATAAAATTTATCTAGATAGAAGAAAAGCGAGAACAGAGTTTTAGGAACAACAATTAATTAGAATTTTAAATTTTAAATAAGATTGAGATATATTAAATATCATTTTAAATTATTGTAAGAAATATAATGCACTATCTGACCCGTACGGCGTTGCCCGTGGTGGTTGGTATTTTCAGTCTTTCTAACGTAATTGTATTCTTTTTAAGTGTTCAGTCAGTGAGTGGTATTTGGATTTTATATATATATAGATCTTAAATAATAAAAGCAGTATTGTCATAATAATAAAAGATCGGAAATCATGATTTTAGTCACTTTGATCCCCCCAAACTCCTCCTAAAATTACGAAATTTTTCATACCCTTTCTTAGTGAGCGCCTATGGCCCTAGAGGAAGCTACATACCAAATTTCGTTCCAATCTGTTCGGTAATTTTGGAGAAATCGTGATTTAGTAATTTTTACCCCCAAACCCCCCTAAAATTTCCAATTTTTAAAACCCTTTTTTAGTGAATACTTATGGCCCTAAAGGAAACTACATACCAAATTTCATTCCAATCCGTTCGGTAGTTTTGAAGAAATCGTTTTAATAACTTTGATCCCCCCCAAACCCCCCTTAAAATGTCGAATTTTTTCAAACCCTTTCTTAGTGAGCACCTATGGCCCTAGAGGAAGCTACATACCAAATTTCCTTCCAATCCGTTCGGTAGTTTTGAAGAAATTGTTTTTTAATAACTTTGATCCCCCCAAACATCGATTTTTTTCAAACCCTTTCTTAGTGAGCACCTATGGCCCTAGAGGAAGCTACATACCAAATTTCATTTCAATCCGTTCAGTAGTTTTTGAGAAATCGTGATGAGTGAGCGAGTGGTATTTCGCTTTTATATATATTATAGATTTAGGTAGTACTGTAGTTATAAGAGGTTAACGGTTTTAGCGGGTAATCTGAACGAACCAGGGGTCCCACAGTCAGTGCGTAAAGCATTTCTCCCTCTCAAAAAAGTTGTAATAATTAATAAGTTATCTTTCTTGCAATTCGCTATTACAGTAGTACCTCGATTATCCGAGTTTCCATATTATCAGAGGCAAATTAAAAAAAAATGTTTTGTCAAACTCAATTCTGTTAACTTACAAATAAATTTAAGTTAACAGAATTTATTTCGATAAAGAATTCACAGCTTAAGAGGATTTCTCAATAAGTGAATTTATAATAAAAACTTTTGTGTCAGATTGAACAGAAAGAAAACAAAACTGTAGTTTGCCGTGTACATCCTGAAAACATTTCCGCTCCTTACCCAATGCCTAGTATGGCGACCTTTAGTGGACGGGTAGTATAATGAATGACGAAGCGGTCTCTTTACACCACCGCCTCGTGGAATCACATTAAGGGCTCACCATCCTTGCCCACGATACTACGTTGTTTATTCCCCCTGCTACTGTATTTTGTTCTTTTGTTTTTAGTCAATGTCAGTGTTAAACTTTGTGAATGACAGTGTCATTACGAGTAAAAGGCTAAAGCGCGTTGTTTTATCTTTAAATAAAGAGTGGGAAGCAATTAAACGATTAGATGGAGGCGATTCAATAAGAAAAGTAGCAAGTGTTGGGGAAGTGACTGTCGGGAATTGGAGACAAAATAGATTGGAAATTGAAAAGTGGGTATCTCAACGGTATTCAAATAAACGAAAAGACTAGACAATCAATGAAAAAAAGCAAGCATGAAAAAACTTCAGAGGCATTATTTTTGTGGTTTTTATTACAACAGTATCCAATTTCTTTTGTTTGAGTATTTTATCAAACCTTCTTTGTTTATTTAAAACTATATTATTTAAAGCCAAATAAAATAGATTTTTAAGTAAATATGGCTCCAAATCAGCCATAACAACGTAAATGACGCAGGAACTCGCACCTCAATGGTTTTCTACGGCCTACGTATTATCCGAGATCTGCCCGGATCCAATTACCTTGAATAATGAAAGTTATAACAAATAAATTGAATGTAATAGGTACGTAATTTAACAGTTGATTGTAAGCCTGTACACTACATGTGCAATATATACATTTTTATGTTTTTACATAATTATTCTTACCGTCCTAGGATATCAAATATATAAAACAAACTCAAGTTATTTCTCTTCAGTGAAGAGGTAATTTGAATTAGATATTGCAATATTCTGTGTTGAATGGTTTGAACGGTTAGTTCTAATGTAACATTTTATGCTTTACAGAATCACTAAAAACAAATCTCGACATTTAAAAAACTTATTGAGAAATTTTTGGCTGAATCGAGAGAAGTACAACCGAGAAATGAAATTAATTCTTGACAAACACATCGGGACTTTTTTTTCTTCTTGGTACAACTTGGGAGTTGGAGATCTTGCACAAAGTTAATGATTTCAAACGTCTGATGTGTTAAAATAAAAGTTAAAATCTAATAAATGATTTTTTCTATAATAATTACTAGTAGTTCTGTGAACAGTAGACCTCGCTCGTTGAAATAACAAATGTGGTTTTGAGCTTAGGTTAAAAATAGTGTGCCAGTAAGGAAGTAAGCACAAGGTTTAGCCAGTGAAACATTATTTACAATTCCCGCGATTCCGGGATTTCTAGTTCTCGTTTTTATTTCTTTTCTTGAGCTTTAACTGCTAAAGATTTTCTTTTAGAGGCATTGTGTTTTATTTAGGTTAATAATGCGTAAGATAGCTAAAAATATTGCGTTATAGAGGGACAACATACAATTAAATATTTACATACTTAAATAACTCAAACTTAACAATGTATCATAAGTTAACTTAAGTTCCATATCATATTCCAATATTAGAAATAATGAAAACAAACGATGTTAAAACGTCGTGATAGTGATCTCAACCCATGTACCAACACTTCCCACGGTATCCTACGGTCATTTTTTGTATGTCCATTATCGCCGCGAGGTTTCATTTGTTTCATCTCATTTTGTAATTCAAGTAAAGCTAAGTCAAATACTTTTATGAAATTTACAATGATAATTTACAAGTATACAGTTCAATTCTTTGATTTATCCTCTACACTTTCTTATAATAATATGTAATTTTTGGGCAAAGGATATATTCCTAAATTACTATTCAAAACAGGCCTAGTTTTGTTAGCAGTCTTGTACTAGGAACATAAAAACTGGTGTTTTCAAAATAAGAAATTTGAAATTGATCAATATTTTTATACAATTCTATTTAGAACTAAATTACGAAACTTTTTTACATTTATGAAAAAAATTACAATAATTTTTACTACTTTTTATGTAGGCCTAAAGTTAAACATTTTCCTTTCGTTACTGAACGTGATTGTTTTTTGGGCTAATAACTTTCTTAATTTTACTTCAATAATTTTTTTTACTGGCATATATGAATTCTTTAAACCTTTATCTACAAAAAAGCTAAGGAACACTTTTCAATTGGTTTAGAATAAACGTATAAAAACAGGGTTGAAATACA
Source organism: Philaenus spumarius (assembly GCA_018207615.1). Lineage (NCBI taxonomy): Eukaryota > Metazoa > Arthropoda > Insecta > Hemiptera > Aphrophoridae > Philaenus > Philaenus spumarius. Next base: position 4,314 of record JAGFPH010001921.1, read on the forward strand.
AAAACTTGGACGATTTTTAACAAATTCGAAGTTTACGGCCATTTTGTGAGCTTACCGTTAGAGATACGGAAAAAATCAAGAATACAATTTTGTTTCAAATTTAATTTGCTTTTAGCAAAATGTTATTAGTTTAAAATTCGACTTACTGTTAAGCCACAAACTGGCTTTGGAAAAAAGCTTACACTGAGAGAAACGGTCCGGCCGCCATTTTTATTTTATTTAAGGGGTTAAAAATGAAAAATGGAAAAAACCCGTATATATACATGGCTCGGCCTAAGAATAAGGAACATTCATATAAAAAATCATCAAAATCGGTCAAGGCGTTTGGCCGTAATCGTGAGACAGACACACAGACGAAATGCCGAACGGTCGAGTTAAAACGGAGACCTCGCTTACGCTCGGTCAATTACAATATATGGCCCACATGACTTAAAATTACTTTAGATTGAGAGTAAAACAAAATCAAAACAAAAGAATTGAATTCATGTAACATTTGATCTAGGTACTAGTTACAATCAATCATCACACTACTTTTAAAAAAACAATGAAGGCACTTAACTTTTTATAATATATTGAACAAAATTGAAAACACTGTGAGTAAAAAATGAATTAAAATATTTGATATATCTACAAAACGAGAGAATAAAAAAACACAACTACGTTTCAGGCTCATCAGGTACGAAAATAAAGAAGGACTTCTTTTTATATTCTGTACCAAGTAAGCTAAGATTCTGTTTCTAAAAGACAAGTAAATTGATCAGCACTTGTGGAATGGAATTGATAAGGTCAGTCTCTCTCGTCCGTAAAACCAATAAAATGAATCTACTGTGAACCATTTTTTAAAACAAGATGATTCAGAGGGATTGATTCATTTCAAAGAATTGGTTAGCCTATCACTATTAAATGGTGTTGGGATTTGTCCACGGTTATAAATTTTAAACAATTTTTTCAAATATACACCAATACAATTGGAATACATGTATAAATACTTTATTTAAATGGATACCATTTTTAGGTGTTATGTACATTATGATAACCTCAACATAATTTAATTATACCCGAGAATCACATATGCTTGACAAGGGAGTACAAGAACCTTCGACTTGCTGATGAGAACAGGTGGAAATGAATTCCTGAAACTACAACCTTACAGTCTCTTGTTTTTCAGCTTCAGAAGATCGTACGTATGTCTCAAAATACTATGTTATATTTTTTTGTTTTTCAGCTATAATAAAAGGAATCACAGTTACAGTTACGGCGTAGGTCCCTGTAGTTAGAGTAATGTAGGCATCTTTAAAAGCCTAAGTATTTTTACTAATACATCTAAAAAGTGGACATGGCTTCATTAGCCGACCTATGACCAGAAGCCAAATGGTGGCCTAGTTTGTAACTTTTTTTATCTACATACAAACATGTACTAGTACTCGTGAAACCTTGTAAATGAAATACAAAATGATGTTATTATTGTTTCTAAAAGTACGACAATTCCATTTAATACAATATTGAATATATCCTACGACTACAAGAACTCCCCAAAGCTCTGCTGTTGTAATAAAAACTGTTTCCTACAAATTGATTCCCTGATAGGTCTTCTCTAGGGTGCTATTGAACGTTACGCAAACAAGTTCATAGCAAATTGAATATTTAATATCGTTTGATAAGAGATAAAAATTGCAATTAATTATCAAATACATACACTTTGCCTCTTGGGAAAAAATAAAACAGTACTGTCCCTCGTTTTAAATAATTTAAAAATAGAATTTCTCACAAATTTCTACAACTGAAGTGCTTTCAAGAAATAATGTTGGCTGATAATTGGAAAAATTAATGAAATAATTTGTCGAAATAAACAGTTTCCTCAATTTTAAAACAGGTTTTCCCGAATTTATAAAATTTTCTGTCTAAAATATTAACAAACATTTTAGATTGTAGAAAACCATGTTCGATTTTGGTGCCAAAAAAGCAAACTTGCCTTAGGCCTCGGCTACGATACAAGCGGTGAGCGGCGAGTGTTACTAGCAAGTTGCCTGAGCGGCGGATGTGGCTACGATACAAGCGGCAACATTCCCACACTCAACGAGATGACGTCACACGAGGAGCTAGGGCTGGCGGAAATACTTAGTGAGAGACCAATATTTATAGGAAAACCACAATATAGGACTACTATATCTTTAACCGTAAACTTAAGTGATATTTACTTTTGTCCAGAAATTCAGGTGTAACCCTGGTACAGAGTATTTTAAAAATATATACTTCCTGTGAAAATAACAATGTTAAACAGTCCCACAGCAGAAAGTTTAAATCCTGTATGAGGTTTAAAAAATAAATAAACTCTTGAACAGAATGATAAAATCCAAAATTATAACCGCACAATTTAGAATCTTTTTTGTTTACAGTCGGATTTTCTTGAACTTTGGATTTTAACATAAATTCAGGTGTACCCCGGGGAGTGAGTTATTTTAAAATATATGCTTCCTGTGAAAATAACAATCGTAAGTATTCCCACAACAGAAAGTTTTAATCCATTGGTGTTGTTTAATCCATAATTCATGGTGTTAAAGAATAAATTAACCCTTGAACCGAATAAAAAAAATTCCGAAAGTTTACTCGCAAAAATTAACAACTTTTTTGTTTGGGATTTTCTTGAAATTTGGACTTTAACATAAATTCAGGTATAACCCGGGAGGGAGTAATTTTAAAATATATGCTTCCTGTGAAAATAACAAGCACCTGTTACTGCCGCCTGCCGCCCATCACTCACCGCTTGTATCGTAGCCAAGGCTTTACAGAAACCAAAGAAACCAAAGGTGCCAAATAATTATTTTACTTAGTTGTTTACAAGTGATGTGTTATTTTGTTGCGTATGAGTGAATGTGATATTTTCATATGAACCTATATATTAGGTTGTGTTGTAAAATTGGGCTAAAATATTTTAAAAAAGAGAAAAAAATGGCAATAATTTACAATTTGTTTTATATATTTTATGTTTTGTTTATTATTTATAGTTTAGTATATCTGTCTATTTAGACAAGCCGTTGCTCCAACTCAGGTTCGCCTCTGGAGTGTACTAATTATTCCTTGAGAAATGTTCTAATTTGAAAACGATTTTATTTATACTTTATTAATGCTATGGAAGATGTTTTGTTAAGTGATCATGCAATTCAAAATAACAGTCTGAAAACATTTAATCGTTAAAGTTTTGATTCACGACTTCATTGTTGTCATCCATTTTGACTGAAAGCATCCATCTTTATAGTCTAGATTTAACACAGCTTAATTACCGCTTATTTCTTTATATGAAACACTTCCCAGCCAGTCATTAGGGCGATGAAAGTTGCTATTTATAGTTTTTTTTACAAAGGTGGAATAAAAAGCTACGTTACCTGATATTGGGTGCTTTAACCCTCAAAGTGGCAGAATGCAGTCTCGTGGGCGCAAATGCAACCCGCTCGAACCTTAGCGAGAATTTGCATAATTGATAATTTAATCCTCTTAAAATCATCCAATCGTAATAAAAGTGGCACCATTGGAAAGGAAATTAATTAAACTTTAATTTTTGTATTTACAACTTTTTTGTATTTACAAAAATTATTCCCTTCTGACTATGATTTCTAGGCGAGTTAAATCCGGATGTATTGTTCTAGTGCAATGTAATATTTTAAACCGATTACGAAGAGTACACAATGGGTTTTTAGCGAATTTCCATAGGAAAAATGAGCTATTGCAGTGGCCCTTATGGTGAGACCCAAGGTCGGGAGTAGCAAATGAGCACCGATCATGGTCCCCAGAACACGTTTTGGGGTATCATTAAAATTCATATATATATGTATATATGTGTTCGCACTCTAGCGGCCGCATTTTAAGTCTAATTTGGTTCAAATTTGGTACATGTGTTGGTTGTCTATGTCGCTCGAACGAGTTCGTTAGCCAAAAAAATCCAACAACCGGAAGTACATTTTTTGACCGGGAGTAAGTATTTTTTGAGATTTTTCCTACGAGAATAATTTTTTAAAAAGCATTTTCTACAAATATAAATGTAGGATATTATTTTGCACATTTTGTTTTTTTACGTGACCTTATAGTTTGCTTGGTCCCCCCAAAATCGATCAAAATGTAAAATACAATAGAAGAACCCGGTTCAAAGCCATGTGGTGAATTTTACCGTGGGGTTGGTGTGCGAAGCACGCAATGCATTGCGTGTTGAAGATACTCCCAATACGGGGGTTGGCGTGCGAAGCACGCAATGCTTTGTGTATTGAAGATACTCCCAATATTATGCGGAATGGAGTGCGAACCATTTTGCAGCTATTCAGCACCGTTGTAAATAGGCCTATTTCCTAAATTGTTGGTTGAAACCCTAAAACATAGGCCTATAAACTTAATTTTGGAAATTTGCTCAACTCACGTAAGCGGTTCAGCTGTGTGGTCAAATTATTTATAGTTTAGTATATCTGTCTATTTAGACAAGCCGTTGCTCCAACTCAGGTTCGCCTCTGGAGTGTACTAATTATTCCTTCAGAAATGTTCTAATTTGAAAACGATTTTATTTATACTTTATTAATGCTATGGAAGATGTTTTGTTAAGTGATCATGCAATTACAAATAAAAGTCTGAATGCATTTAATCGTTAAATTTTGATTCAGGACTTCATTGTTGTCATCCATTTTGACTGAAAGCATCCATCTTTATAGTCTATATGTAACACAGCTTAATTACCGCTTATTTCTTTATCTGAAACACTTCCCAGCCAGTCAGCATTAGGGCGATGAAAGTTGCTATTTATAGTTTTTTTTTATACAAAGGCGGAATAAAAAACTACGTTACCTGATATTGGGTGCTTTAAAGTCTAAATGGCTTATGTTGACATACCATGTGGCACCATGTTTCAAAGACTACCACACAAAAAATTACTAAAGAATCACTTTCAATAGTTTAAATAGAATAAAATAATAAAAATGATTAATTATTCCTTGAAATAAGTGAAAATACTAATAAAAACTTTTAATTTTAGTAAAACAAATAAAACCATGTTTGGAATTTTGTGTGAAAATCTACCCACAAAATGTAAACAATCTTTTTTTACGTCAACTTATTAGCGAATTTCCATAGTAAAGATAAGGTATTGCAGTGACCCTTAGGCTTCGAGTACGATAGGAGCGACAAGCAACGAGTGAGAGGTAGTGCAGAGGGCTACCATACAAGCTACAAAAGGTATTTATCATCATGCCTTCATACAATAAACTTATTAAATTACTTGTGTCGAGTGAAATTTTATTGGCTACAAGAAGTTTTTTGAAACGTAAAAGGCGTAAAAAGTGGTTTGTCCATAGAAGATGCTATTTATCCCACAGCTTCTTACTTTTAGTTGTATTCTTGAAATCTTTATCTCTACCATTCCATAGCGATGGATAGCTTGAACTAAGTAAATTAAAACTTCACATCTTAATCAAAGAACTTTTTTGCCATATTTAAAAAGAAAGAGTGAAATAAAATGTTCAACATCCAGTTAGCGACTGACAAAAATATTTGTCAGGATCGAGTGACAAGTGATCGCTCTGGATTTCGACGAATGGTGAATCCCAGAACTCTCAATTAGAATAAACTAATTAACTTGGTTGTTGTGCGATCACTTGTCGCTCATCGCTCCTACCGTAGCCTCGGCCTTATGATGAGACCTAAGGTCTACTAAGGTCTAGAGAGTAGTAATTAAACACCGATCATGGTCCCCAGAACACATTTTGGGGTGTCATTAAAAATGATATGTATATATTATTTATGTGTTAGCACTCTAACGGCCGCATTTTAGGTCCGATTTGATCCACACGTTGGTTGTAAGCCTCGGATAAGCGAAAACTCGGATAAAACGGACTTTGTCAAAAATCGAGAGAGAAACATATGGTAATCTGGTGAAATCAATAAAAACGTGTGGTCAAAGATGTGAAAAAGGCATCTACTGTATTATCAAACGAAAAACTAACATCCAAATAAAAATAAAATACCAAATGATAAAAAGACATACATAGGATACAGTAAATGTTCTAGTTAAAAAAATTATTTCTTGAAGAAGTCCATTCTGTTTAACGGAACTCGCTCGGTTGTGCGCTGTTTCTATTTTTACACTACTGGTTTACACTGCACATTGCCATAACACAGCGAGTTTGAGTTTTATTGAACAACGTGACATTTAGTGAAAAATCATTAACAAAATTGCATTGATGATTAGCAAAGCATTGGAATTACTGTATTGTACAGTATTTATAATGATTAAAAACTCTGCGTTTTATTTACTGGAACCCTTTTTGACGGAACAGTATGTGACCAAGTACAGGACTGTAGATTTGCCGCTATATGAGGCTTTCACTTTATTCGGTTACTTTAACCCATGTGTCTACCTCAAACCAAACTTCCGAACTTTTTTTAAATTTTTAATCTGGGCTCGGGTATCCGCGGCTATACTGTACTTCAAACGGATTAGATATTGTGCTTACTGAGTATGAATTTTTTTCTTCAAACTCTATTTTGTCCACCCCTTCAGCTAATGGTTGGTGATAAAAAACAATCCGTGAAACAATTCTTTTAATAATACTATAAATGGATAAAATAGTATACATATTAAAAAATTATGATTTTTCAGTTTTCAAAATAAAATTCTTTATTTTTATACCACATTGGTACAATTTTGCCAATTAACCAGCTCGAGTAACATCTACACAAAGCTGTTTTTTTTTAAATGGGCCACCATTGGTATCTTGTAAACTACAAATTTGACCGCAAACTTTAAATAGGAAACTTTTCCTTTGTGTTTTTAAAACTGTACACCCCTCTAATTTTTAAATGGTTAGTCTTACAAAAAAACAATAAAAAAACATCAAGAATAAAAAAGTATTAAAAAAACTTGTAAAATCCGAAATCATCATCAAATATAGGTGTCCCATAAAAAATTTGACCGTTATATTTCAAAATGGCAGCAATTTTACAAATATTTTAGCTACATTTTTTAATTTCTCAAAAAAAAGGAAAGATTTCCAATTTAAAGTTAGCTGTCAGATTTATAGTTTTCAAGATACCAATGGTGGCCAATTAAAAAAAAATCCTTTATATTTTATATATCAGTCTGGAAGTAATTTGTAAAAAATTACAACAGTTCATAAAAAAATATAGATATATAAATATACATATAAGCTTTAGAGTTGCCTATGATTTTCTAGTCTACGGAAAATGAAAATGAAAAACTATGTTGAAATGTTCCTGAAGTAACAACTGTGTAAGTAATGACTACAATAAGTAATTTATACAAAATCTACCTAATTCAAGTAGAACTAAGCAAATAATCTGCATTTTTATCTAGGCCTTTTTCTTAATAAACCATTAAGGGGTTAATAAGTCGAAGTTTCTGAGACAAGTAATTTAAAGTTTGTGTAAAAATAAAATGTATCAAACAAAATTTTGAATTAGTTGTAATTTTAACTAGTCCACCCATCCTTTCAGACGGTAAACAAGATTTTCATTCTACTACATTTATTCAAGGACATTATGTAGCTACACTAACCTCGTGATTGCGGATGATTCATAAGGATCGCCAAAGGACACTCGTCTTCATCTAGAATGTATTCCCTGTTGTTGATGGTATTGTTGTTTCCAGGACCGACGTCCTTGTTTTCAGCATTAGCGTCTATCGCTGTATTCACCTGGAATTTAATGAAATGACAAAACATATAATTCTTTGTATTGAATTGCACTAATTTTAATTCACCTGACTAAAAATAAATTATAATGATGCAGAAAATATTAGATGACTCTGTTTTATAGAAGTAGTAATAATTAAGGCTACGATTTTCCAAAATATGGGGTGTTTGAAACTGTGTGACCCATTATACAAAGTTTTATTGAAACTTTATTGAAAAGAGCTTGATTTTTGTTTTTATCGTTGTTTTTATAAATCTATAATATTAGGTATATTATAAAAAGAAGAGGGTTGTTTGTTAATTTTAATTTAATATCAAACTTATACGATTTGAATGAAACTTTGACTGAGTGTTAAGCTATGCTGCTTGTGTCCTGCGATACATCTTAACATGTTTTTCAAAATAGAATTTAGCAATAGTAATCATAAAAAAGTTTGAACTTATTTTAGAAAACTAGTTGTTTGGTTAATTTTATCTAATATATAAAGTTTAACCTAAACAGTAAGAGTTGGCAGTGAAAAATCAACAAAAAGTCAGTCTCTATGTTTACAGGGTTTGGCAAAAAGACCTCCCGTATTTAGATAAGGCGCTGTGTAAGTTGTAGTGGGGATACGACTGTGGAGGGGGTATCGATCGATAGCAGTGTACGTGCCATTTTCAGTAGATGCAATGGAGTGGTACAGTGAACATCACGTGTTTGTTATGGAGGAATATATTCGTAATGGTGGTTCTGTGATTACTACTCAGCACATTTCGGTTCGAATTGGCCGACATGATCCTGTATCAGATAGAAAAACTATTACAGTATGGGTATTAAACTTTAGAGAAAAAGGTTCTGCACTGAAAAAAAATTGCCTGGCTGACCTTTGACCGTAACAATGCCAGAAAATGTTGCGTGTGCGAGAGTGTCCATTCAGCAATCTCCAAAGCGGGCAGCACTTAAGCATGAAGCTGCCCTGGAATTTTCTGATAGGAGTATAAGAAAAATCCTGCACAGATCGTCTCATGCACTCATAGAAAATGATGGTTACCCAAGAATTAAGTGAGAGTTTTTGAAACTCGCAGAGCTGTGTGTCACATTCTTCGGGCACTGTTTCGATTTCGTCTGATGAGGCTCACTTCCACTTGTCAGACACTGTAAATAAACAAAATTTCCAAAACTGGGCAAACCAAGGACCACTTCACAGCCCTCGTGTGATAGTTTGGTGGGCCATTGCTGAATTCGGTGAGTTCGGTACGTATTTTTTCGAAGAAGATGGGCTTACGGTAACGGTAAATTTAGATCGCTACTATCACACGATTGAGACCTTCCTCTGACCTAAGTTGAACCCGGTTGTTGGGGACCATGGAGAGGGAAAAGTCTGCTTCCAACAAGACGGAGCCACAGCTCACACTTCGCGGCGTTCTCTAACAATTTTGAGAGAGTTGATTCCTGGATGTCTTCTCTCTTTAACAACAATAATTACACAATAACAACTTGTAACAGGGCCCTTTACAGCAATGAATAAAACTCTTAATTAAAATAACAAGTAATAAAGTTGAATCATCAACCAATAATATGCAAGCACTTAAGGAAGCAATTACCCATTCGCGAAATGACACAACGAGCAATGAACAACTTCTGAGAAAGGCTTTGGCAATGTATCAACAATTTAGGACAAAATTTACCGGACTAAATTTTTAAAACTAATTAATGTATAATGGCATATTATTTGTTATTCACTAACAAAAGGATTTTTCTGATCCTTTGTTTGTTTATTTATCTGAATTTAAAATACAAGCGGTCTTCTTGCCAGAACCTGTATTGTTTTTTATTTGGGACAAAAAACTAAAAACTCTTGGACCACATTATGAGTATGAGAATGTCTATAAAAGCTCCTTGCCCTTTCTAGACTTTTGTTCAAAAGTTTGTTGCTGAAATTGTTACTTCATTACAACTACAAATACTGGAAGTTATTCTCATTATAATTTACATAATCCAGAATATATTAAAGTCTTCACAGAATTAACTACAAATTTTGTATTAGTTCAGATTTCAAACTGAGCCACATGTTGTGGAACTATAAGGTTAAACAAAATAAAAATATATTAATAAGTACAGTAAAACCTCTTATATCCGGATCAATGTGGCGCCGGGCGATCCGGATATCAAAAAATCCGGATTTGAGAGAGGTTTTTTTAATATGGGCAAATTGGTTGAAATTAGGGATGGGTTGATTCTTGATACCGATTTTCGATACCACCGATACTTTAGCTTTGGTATCGGTATCGAGAATCGATAGCCGAAACTCGATACCGATTACCGATACCAGGAAATACTCAGTTGTCAGAACTGCCCGTTCTCGTATAGACTCCGTAGTGAATGTAATCTCCGGTATTTGCAATCGCATTCTCTCTATTTTAACTCAATTCAGCATTTAACAATAAATATCAGTAGGGAAAATGTAAAACATTATTAATTTTATGTAAGTAGACATTTTTCCCAGTAAAATGTTTAGGCAATTCTTAAGTAAACGCTTCTTGTTTTATTTTTATTCATGCATAAGCTGTTATTTGTACACAAGAAGTCTAGAGTAGGCTCAAGGTCAAACACTTATTGATTCGTTTGTTATCGTGTCTATAGAATTAGGGTGTCTACTGTGAAGAAAAATAACACATTTTATAGATCGGTAACAAAAGTATTTAAACTTTAAAGTAATAATTTTATTTGTTTGAAATCGGGTAAAACTTGTTGGGACTTACGTTACCTGTGATTTATGATTTTTATGGGAGTCCCGACGGAATTCCTTTGTTTTACTTTTTACAACCCAACTCAAAAACATCATTCGCTACTGCAGTATTTAGTCGAAAATATTCATTTTTGATAGATATATTTATTATTTTTTACTACGCCGGATATCGGAGGTTTCCGATATGAGAGGTTCGGATTAGAGAGGTTTTACTGTATATTGTTCACAAAATCCCTTGCCAATATGGTCCCAATTATTCTGGTTAAATAACAATACCAGCAGATATATGTGTCCAAGAACACCAGGGATAAACAGTCATTAACTAAGATTTGTGGACATAATGGATCATACTCTGTATTGGTCTGAAGTTTCAGTATCGATCACAAAGAAATTACAAAGGTGGTTGATATTGATTGCTTTTCAAAGCAACACTTTTTATTTTGTGGTTAACAGTTTACTCAGGAAGAACCAGCATTTTGCAAAATAATGTGGTTAAAGCCTATATAGACTTACTTATATATATGTGGTTACATAAGACTTACTGTCTACAATATTCAAAACAAAGAATGACAAAAAGAAACAGAATATTGTAGATTGTAAATATTATTAAATATTTTAATAATTAGTATTTAATAATGGCGACTAACAAAAATGTCTAACATTTACAAAAGAGGGGCTTCTTTACTAAATTAAACCTTTGAAATTTCTGTTTTTTGTTTGAAAACGTAATAATTTTTGTTTGAAAACGTAATAATATTTATTTTCTAGTATCAGCATCTCTTTTAGTTTAGCCATGCAGGCATAGATAGAAGCACTGTGCAGAATTTTGCTACTCTTTAAAAGATGAACAAGAAATGATCTAAAAAAAAACTGTAATGTTGTTTCTTTCCTTTAATTTTAAGATATTTGTTAATAGTCATTTTTTATTTAACCAGGAAAATACAAAAGATGGGTACTACATTATCCATAAATACAATTGAATTACAAAGAACTGGATTTCGAAAAATGTTTATCCAACTATTTAAAACTAATTTAAAGTGCTCATAATAATGGTTAATAGAAACAAAAAATAAAGTTAACATAAAAGACTTAAAATTTATGTAGATGTTATTTTGTATTGAATGAGAAACACAATATCATTTAAACTTCCAAGAAAGATTAGCAGTGAATAAATTAAAACATAATAAAAAGTGTTATCTGCGTGTGTTCACTACAGAGTTAAAAAAACAAAATATATGATAGCTATGGCTGAAGTCGCTCATAAAATGATCATTAAATATGCTTTACTGATGAGTAAAACATTAAAACGTATATTGTTAAACCACATGAGTCAGTTTCAAGAAATGTCTTGCACAACCTTTGGTCACACCTCTATTGTTTAGTAGGCCTATATTTGCATGCATATTTATAGGCAGTACTAATCTTTTAAGACGGGTAAGTACAAAACATTTTATAACTACTGTAAAAAACTACTATTGAACTACGGTAAGATCACTCGCTCTCATAGGCGTAACCAGGACGACCGTATGGAGGGGGTTACAACAATCGGGGGGGGCAATAGAAAATTTGTAAAAATTAAGATGCAAAATAACACGTTTTTTTAGGCTTCCCAAAAGTATTTTAAAATGAAATAGGTATGTATACTTTTCCACTTCTAATAATTGTGATTCAGGCCCATTTTAGAATAGCAACCATGACTCATCCCCTGCCAAATCTTTCCGTGCGTGCGCTGCCTCTATCCCCATAGACCTGGAACACACACGGCATTTCTTTGTCGGCTGCGGATTGTCATAAAATTTAAAGTGTGCATGCGGTCAAATTTCCGACGCCCCGTCGTCTAAATTTCTTATTGGATTCATAAAAACTGAAGTGTCTAGTTCATCAATCACGAAGTGTGTTATGTAATATATTGTTTCTTTTAATGTTTTATTGACATGAACAGAGAGCAACTCTCGCTGTATTGTTAATCCGTCCCTGATTGAAAAGGAAGCAAATAAATATATATATTTGGGTTCATCCAATGAATAAATAAAAGAAAAAAAGATTTTGGAGCATTCTACATTGTTTCCTTATTTCAGGGACTAGAAGAAAAAATGTTCAATTATTTAAGAAAGTCGGTTTCTACATGAGGCTGAAGGTTAGTATTCTACGAAAAAAATAATAAAATAAGGAAAATTGGTGTGCATTTGGTCACGTTCGCCACTTTTTCAGCGGAGACGATGGAAAATTCGTCGATTGTAGTGGCAGCAAGCGGCTGCGCGTGCACAGCTACCGTCAGTGGCAAATAAACTGATCGTTTAGTTTTCCGACTAATATGAATGCTCTAATATTTTCCTTCGTACCACTGTTGATATGACGGCGACGGCAAATAATCCGTGGCGGTTAAAACTCCTGAACAATTTGACCAAAGATAATGTTAGCAATATATTGATAATTTATTGTAGCTTGATATTTGCATAGGTGTTGAAAACAAGTTACTTTTAAGAGCGTATTTTTATGTAAACAAAGTCCGAATTTTTTTTACAATGGGGGGGTTTTTCCCCCCCCCCCCCCCCGGTTACGCCTATACTCGCTCTTCTCAATTGGGATATCGTGTAAAAACCTAGTTTTTACTCCCGCCATAATGTCCTTCCCTTATTCAGCACTTAGTATGGTCACAACTATTTTCACGCTGACCTAGTAAACAGAATTATATTATGTTGGCGGTTTGTGCATACTCTAAATTGTCAATTACAGTTTTAATGTGCAGAGTTAATGTTTTTTCAAATTTAGCAATTTTTTATTATTGCTTAAACAAAACTTTACTATAAGCTGGAAGTTTTGTAATATTAACTATTAATTTCGAACTGAAGGAAAGATATCGGTAAATATTTGTTCACCTTCGGAAGGCTTTTCTGTTGATTTAAAAGGAATGCACCTTTCTTCTAGTCGCACATTTGTCGAAACTGTGAATTCCGATAACTTGTTTTGGTACTTTTATGTTTTTTACTGGGTGTGCTAAAACTCCCATTTAAATCTTGCACGCTTCCTTATAGTTCTAATAATGTACCATTTTGAATCCCCAGTTGCTTAAATTGTTCGCTCTTGAACTTTCTTCGCATCAATTGACCATTTTCCTTTCTCAGTTTTATTTTTCATAAATGAATGCACTTTCTTAAAATTTCTCATCCTCGGCTGCGTAATATTCTATTATGTAATGTAAATTTTGGTGGAGGCATAATTACAAATGTATCATACAATTTAGTAAAAGACCGGAAACCTATTCGGTCCTAAATATTTACGCACTTTCACTGAAATAAGCAACACTCAGTAAAAATCTTAACAAACAGAATCCGATGAGAACAAACTTCTAAACGCTATTATACCCTCTTGTGGTAATGTAATAAGCTTTGCGCATGACTGTAGCCTCCAACCGGGTTTTACTACCCTGTACCAATAGCCTTACAGTCAGGCCTGTGCCTAAACAACGAGTGCCAAGAACAGTTGAAGCTACTGTTTATCATTCTACTGTAATGGTTTTAAAAAATATAGTATTTATTTTTACTTTAATCAAATTGCTTGTAAGTTAGTCATCTACACTTTGTGCCCATATGTCTAATGAAGGGACATGGTGTGAAATAACACTCGTAAAAAACCCATACCAAAAGCCAGATTCGAACCTACATCAGCCTGAACTGTAACGTATTGAAACCTTAGTCTACCAATTGCATTAGCCGCTATTGACCATAATTAATAAATCAGTCCATGATTTAAATTAGTTCATGATAAATATAACAGCATCTTCAAAAATAAATTATGCCGTGTGATATATTGGAAGGTTTAATAAATAGAATTGTGTTATATGTTCCTAAAACTAAAGATAATGTGACTTTTGATTTATTTTTAAAATATTAAATTTCTGTTTTACGATAAAAAAAAAACCTTATAATGTGGGTACTGTAAAACCACGGTTAACCGAACTCGGGTCAACCAAAACCTGGACCGAAAATCCAGAAATAATAGCCCTATTGTATGTACAATATTTAATTTTTGTTTTTTTAATCAAAATTAGAACCCTTTTCTACAACTTAAACATCTATTAGAAATTAAGTAGAAATAAAAAAAATGTTCCAATGTCAAACTTTGAATTCGGTTTTCTTAGAACTCGACAAATGTTAGAAGTCCCTCTTTCCTTTGATGTCGGGCCCCCTATTTTCACCCTCCTCAGAATCAAACCACGAAATAAACAAACTATGTATTTCATGTCACGCGTTTATTTATGCGCTCAGAGTAATCCGGATGGTCCCGTCAAAGTCGGTAGAGGGAGGAACAATTCACACCGACAATGCCGACGCACGCTATGTATCGCAAGCATACGCCCGGGAAGCGATATTTTGTAAACATAGCCGTTATGTTTCTATCAACCGACGCATGCGCACTAAACTTTCTTTCTTCCCATTGACGTCTTTTTTCCTGTCCAGGCGCCAAGTCAACTTACAAACCACGTGTTGTTTGTTTTTGTTTTGTTTAAATTACATAGCCTGGCAATGTGAATTGCACATAGCAAGTATCGCGGGCAATGTTAGGTGTGCAAAGGCCTTAAGACCATGACACACACGTTTGGAGGGATGCAAGAAACAAACAAACATTACCTAATTTTTAAATGATAAATTCATATGCTACAAACTATTCAGCACAGTATACTGTATATTGATGTAACATAAAACTAAAAACGTAATTTAACATAGATAAAGAACATAATTGTAGCCTACAAAGAAATTTTTGAATTCGTTTGACTTTCAAAACTATAGCGTTAGATGTTAATGGCTTAACCGAAAAACTGTTATCCGAAACGGTTTCCCCCCCTTCAGTTAACCAGGGTTTTACTGTGCTATTGGTCTCCTATTTATATTACAGTTTTCGTACCTGCACAAGACAGTAGTTATGGGGGTCTTCTCTGTCCAGACCATATTTCATTAACATTTCTTTAACAACTTGCGTCGCAGTCTCTCTCACAGAGAGCAATAAAGTTTTATAAGGTACATCGCGGCATAGAGACTCTCCGTATATCTTCAGAGTGCCTCCGGTATCAGGGCCTCCGTCTTTACTTCTGAACTGTTGCAGTTTCCTTTCTAATATCTGTTGCCTTCTTCTTCTCATGACCGCTTCTGGATTTGAAATTGAACGTGTGAAACTTGTTTCCGGTAATTCTGAAACAATAAAACATTCACTGTACTACTAGAGTATACTCTGACTTAAATCTATCGGGAATGAATTGTTTTACAAACAGAACTAAAACTCCCAAATAACATCTGCAAGAAAGCCATGTTCGTGTTGTTATTTGGCCTAATCATCAGTGAGATCTTAAACATGAAAAAGGTTTTTCCCAAAGGAAAATCTCAGACTAAATAAACCTAAGACTCAATCATAAGTGTATCTGTGTGATTGGGATAGAAAATGTCAAAATTTCAATAAACATAACTTCAAAATTAATAATAATAGGTCACAATTTTTTTTAGTGATTTATGATTTTAAATTTACATTTTTTTAAAAATCAATTTTTGTTGTTAAGAAAAGTGTTACAAACTAAATTTTAGAAAACATTGAAAAGTGAAAAATAATAATAATAGGGAATGAATTGATTACGTAGATTTAACCCTCCCAGTGGCAGACTGCCCAAAGTGACGTTCTCTCAGGGGCAAGATGCAGCTATTTCGACAATTAGCGAGAATTTGCATACATTTGAATTTTTGATTATTTAGTTCACTTAGAATTATCCAATCGTAATAAAACTGGCACCGTTGGAAAGCAAATGAATTAAACTTTAATTTTTGTATTTAAAACTTTTTCGTAAAACGTATATTTACATACGTAATCATCGTTTCAAAATTGTAGAATGTCAAACAGCTGTTTTCCGTGCGACATCGCGATGTTAAAGAACGTAAAACTTCATCATTTTCAACGGTCTGCAACTCCTCACAGTTGTCAATTGTCACAAAGATCATCACAGCATTGGATTCATTAGACTTTTATCTTTCAAGTGGTATTTTTAAATCATCTGTGACTAGATTATGGTTATGAGTCTAGAATTTAGAATAAAGGCTTGTTATTGGTCTAAGATTGGGCCAATAAGGAAGCATTTTGTAAATTGATTTTTACTATCAGAAATCGATTTATTCATAAGATGTTTAATATACTGTTTTAAAGAAAAAACTCCAACGTTTATTCTATGTTCAGTTCAAATAATTTAGGTGAAATTTAGTTGGCACAGACATAATCTAAACGAAGCGGTCTAACCATTTTACACTCTGATCTCAAAGAGTTCTCTGTAAGTTTTATTCGTCTTGATATTTTAGTGAATTGAAAGTGTTTATAGTTTATAAAATAGTGTTATATTGTGTTTTAGTTATAAATAAATAAGTGTAGATTGTGTTTGAGTGAAATTAGGCTTATAACAGTGTTCTAATAAAACGGTAAGTTAAGAAATAACATAGCCTAGAAATACGGTTTTAGGTTAAATTGCCGCTTTGATATTTTGATTTTTCACTACAAAATGTAAAGTTATTTGAAACTGGATAGAATGCTATTCGATTCTACATTTCATTCTCGAATTTTTGGTATAAAAAAAACATTGTTTGAAGTAAAAAATGTTTAGGCCTACTCACTTTGAACTTAGTCTGATTTGCAGGTTATGTAGTAAAAACATTCAAAGTGTTATTTTGAACTAAACAATTGTGAAATTGAAATATATTTTTACATATTTCTATTTAGAACTAAATTATAAAACTTTTGTGTATTTTGAAAAAAATTACAAAAATGTTTTACTATTTTTTATGTAGGCATAAAGTTGTTTTTTTTCCTTCCGTTACTAAACATTTTTTGCTTTCTAAGATAATAACTTTTACAATTTCAAAAGAAACTAATTTTTAGTGGCATATTTTAATTCTTTGAAGTTTCTTCTACAAAAAAGCTATGGAACACTTTTGGATTGGGGTTCATTTACTATTTTTGGCGAATTTTTAAAAATATGCTTGAAAAACGCTAAAAACAGGCATTTCAATTTTAGCTTTAACCATGCCACTTGGAGGGTTAAAATACTGTTATGTCTAGTCACTACAAGATAGAATAATAACATGACTGCTATACAAGAATGCTATACATGAGCACTATACAAGAGTTTTGAGAAAAGTAGATTTGTAAGGAAAGTAAAATCGTTACTGAAGAAGTGGAATCACTTATCAATGAATAAAATGTCAACGCTTATATGGGCATAGCATTTGGGTTCCCTCTAAGATGATATTTGAAAAAGAAAGTAAATTAAATTGGCGAAAACAAAATTTGAGACGAAATTCCACGACCAACAAACCTGCGCCTCAGCATTCTGCAGACATTGTTTGGAATAAGGTTAGAAACAGTTTTTAATGTCGGGTCTTTCCCGAACTGTTGGTCTACACCTGCCATGTATCTGAATGTTAATTGTTTGTGATGTGTAAGTTTTGTAGTGTTTTAATGTTTTAACGACCTCTCACAAGCGAGTCTGAAGCTGGAAGATTAGATTTATTAGCCTCATTTACGGCATACAAATTTCAGCAAAGCTGAAGTATACATGTGAGTTGTCCTACACTTAGAATACATATACACATAATACTTTAATATTTTAATAAATAAAATAGTTTAAACAAGTTAGAACAATAAATATACAAGATATAAAAAAAATATATATGTATAATACATTATTACAGACAAATCAACAATGTTATATAGCCTCAAGGACTACTTGTCAAGTACTCTCTCACTGAGTAAAATGCCCGCTCAGTGAGGTATCTTTTTAATTTTTTTCCAAATTCACACTGGGAATAAATTTTTTTCAAATACTGAGGCAGTCCATTGTACAACTTCAAACCTGAGTAATACACCCCCTGTTCAAATACCTTCAGTCTATGAATAGGATATTGTAGTATTTGCTGACGGAAAGAATATCCATGCTGGTGCTGACTGACCCCACTCTTGTGGGATTTAAAATAGAGCAAAACGTTCAAAATATAAATACAAGGCAGGGTTAAAAATTTGATTTTTTTAAATATATCTCTACACGAATCTCTATACTTCAAATTACAGATTATTCTTATTATCTTTTTTTGTAGAGAAAAAATTTTTATAGATTCTACAGAATTACCCCAGATGGCTACGCCATATCTAAGGTATGAGTAAACATAGGCATAATACACGGTCTTAATTGTGGCATAACTGCAAGTTTTTGAGATTGCACAAAGTGCGAAGCACGCAGAGTTAAGTTTATTTAAAAGAGAATGGATATGACATTTCCAGTTTAATTTCTCATCAATAATGATACTTTCTGAAACGTATAATTTATGTTTCAAAATAAGGAGTAAGTATACACAAACTTGTTTAGGGATAATTTTATTATGAACAATAGCTTTACTGTTTGGAATGTACCATTTATTGTTATTAAACCGTGTTTGCACTAAGTAACGATTCGAATGAACATGGTTGTAACATTCCTGTTAATAGCAAAGTTAGTCGCAAAATGCTCGTAACACTTTTTGTTACCTAGGGTAAACACAGTTTATATATTTATTTAAAAAACTTACAAGGCCTAACCCTTTCAAAACTTGTGTGAAAGTGAAATTAGTCAAAGACTGATTTTTAAAAGGGCAGCCTTTTATTGTAAGTGAAACTTTGGGTTGAATTAAACTGTGGATGTAGAGTAAGCGCAGGAATTTGCCCTAGTTCATATTATGTAAGTAAAATTATTATTTAAATTTTTTGCACAATTTGTTATACTTGGATGGTTTAGTTGTTCTTTGTAACATAATTAAATTATATGTTTAGTAATATTTTAAAATTACTAGGCCTGTTTCGTCTGTAAATAAATAACTGCAATAATTTAACCTGTAAATAATAGTGGCTCAATGTTGTACAAGTATACAAATTTAAACTAGGAGGTTCATAGAGATAAAAGTCAATAAGCGTAAAGTAATAGGCGGAAGTTTATTTTATTTTTGTTTAGTCAAGTTATGTTTAATTTTAATAAAATAATTATTTCTTGGTGCACAACAGTTAGCTTATCCACAATACGTAACAAATAACACCAAGGCTGAGAAAATTATCAAGATCTATACACAAAAGGAATTGTAAGCACTGCTAACCTAATCTGCAGACAAGAGGCCTCTGCAAACACGACTTTCGAATAGTTATTCTATTGCTCAACATAGACTGAACAATGTCAGTATTAGTAAAGCTGGCATGAGGCCAAAACTGGAGCTTTTATCATAATATAAAGCCATGTGTTCAATCCTTTGCTATGATTGTTGTTCCATTTACAGTATATAATCTGACCGAGAACATAATGTTGTATGTAACAATCTTAAATCTATAAGCTGTCGTTCGTTCACCCAAGTTAAAAAATGAAGAATTTGCACCAAACTTCCTCGAAAACAATATTTTTTCAAACTGAAAAATCTTTCATAATTAAATAATAGAAATTTAAACTCCCACGTAGTAATTTGTGCATCAAAAAGCATTTATATAAATCTCCTTCTGTTCTACATTTATAGAATTTGATTTTAATGAAATTCTACTAAAGGTTTATGATTTGCCACCCAGGAAACATGTAGCATCATTTCCCTTGGTACTCAATGTGGCAATTTGCCGCACACATAAACACGTGATTCAACAATTTTCATCACGCTTCTTCAAAATATGGCTGAGCAGTGAGTGTAAAAGTTTTGTACAAAATTCAACATTTGGGTGGCTTTTTTGCCTTAAGCTGGCCAAACTAATAAAGTTAAAATAA